>APFE030845801.1:564-38864 GCA_000404065.3 Pinus taeda
GGACAACTCCTTCACCAGGGCAAGTGGCTCACCAGGGACCACGTTCAGCAAAAGTTTCCTCATCTCATGGAGGAACTCAACGCAATGGGGACCATTGCTTCCTAAGGGGGGAGGAATGATCTAGGTGGATATTGGTGGCCACCTGCCAAGTCCACCTGGATCCCCATCTCAACATTTTCAGTTTCCTTAATCATAGCGCAGTTTACTATTTTTAGCAGTTTTTTCGGGTCCTGAACTTCCGGAGCCGTTTTGAGGCCCTAAACGACGTTTTTTGGGAAATATTGCTCCATGATTTTTTAGATAAAAAATCGTCTTTCTCGTCGTAGTCCTCGGAGAGATCTTTCCAATGGGCTATCATGCACGTCAAATGGAGATCGTATGCCAAAGTTACGACCCCGGGAAGTTGATGTACCAATTTACCCAAACGGGGTCCATAGTTTGGCGTTTCATCTTCTAGGGTTAGGTTTTGGAATGTTTTCCATTGTTTCTCAACAATAAATAGGCTTCGAGCCTCATTGTAACACAGTTCAGAGGCATGTAGCCACACATCTCTTCTCAGAGATAAGCTACCATCGCCCTAGCTAGTTTATTTCCATTTCTGATTGTAAGCATATTTCAGTATTTTCCATTAATGAAATGAAGTATTATTTCCGCTGCATCTTTGTGTATATGGTTATCTCTGTATTTTATTGTGTTCCTGTTTAAATCCGGATCAGCCACCTATATATTCCACTTTTGGAATGCTTTAGAATTCCCAATTTTCCAATATTCACCAACAATGGGTTAAATGCCTAGATATTCGAATAGAAAAACCATCACACATATTGAACTAAGTAGAAGGAGAGTGTAGTAGGTCGAAGGTGGGGAATAATGATGCAACAATTCATCAAACATTCACCAATCAAATCCATGTGGATGCTTTATATGGATGACATGTGGTGGGGTGTAATACGCTATAGAGCAAGGTTGACATTGACAAATGATGAAAAATTGGAGAGAAATTTCCCCTTAGAAATGAATTCATCTAAACATTCTACTTTATAAACATTTTCTACTAATCACGATGAAAATTTGATAAAGTATTGGCTGGTTAAAATGCAATTTAACTTACTTAAATTGCATTTTTGAATGTAATATGGTATTTAATACCTTGAAAAACCCTTACCACAGCCAACTTGTGCAATCTCAATAACCCATATTTGCAAAACCAACAATCTTCTAAATTTCTAGCCATATTTTGAGTAAAATTGATTAGAAAAATGTAACGAGGGAAAATTCAAAAAGTAGAATGTTTAGCACTAATTTACAAATGGAAAGTTGGCATAAGTAATATATCCTCAACATGGAAAAGGGAGTGCCAATGTAATAGCCTTGGTGAAAATTCCATGTAATAAAAGTTAAAAGTAATAACCATGGTTGATGGGAAACTTATTCCAAGTTGAATGATGGGCAAGACATCCTAGGGGGTGTTCATTTGGTTGTTTATGGCTAAGGAAATTGGAAAAGGAAATGGTTAAGGCTTTGGAAAGAAAAATTGATATTTTTGGCATATTTATTTATGAAAATAATGGAAGTTAGGAGAAAAAGGAGGTGAAAGGTCACAGATTGCATGTGAGGAGGAAAATAATGGAAATTGAAGAAAATAGAGCCCTCATTCATAAAAAGGCTTCTGAGGATCAGTTGGTAACCTTTTGTCAGTTGAGTTTTGGAGCTCTCTCATTATTGTCTCTCTCTCTCTCTCTCTCACTCTTAGACACTTAGAGTTTCTTGGAGAACTTTGGCATTGGAGAAAGAAAGGCAAAGAAGGCAAGAGGAAGCAAAGATCAAGCAGGGAAAGGTAGGATCAAGTAGCTACAACAAGCTTCATTGTAGGTATCAAATTTCATGTGTATTTTCCTTGGTTGATGACATACATGGTATTGCATGCGGTTATTTTTTATCATGCCATGGGTTTTTCCAGGTGTGACAATACTCTTCAACCTAACCTTGCCATTTCTTGATAACTTTGATGAGATGGGTTCTCATATTCGGTTGAGCTGGGATGGACAGATGAATTCGAAGCTGAGTGGGTTGGATCTATGAAATGACAAACACATGGCCTAGTGTTCTTTGAATTAGACTATGGATAACAGTGAAGCCACTCGCACAGTAACCCCTGAGTGAGACTGTGGGTTGCGGTAAAGCCAAGATTGTGTGCCTTGGTGAGCCTAGGAATCCTTGCTGGTAAATGGCAGGATATACGATAAAGCCAAGAGGCGGATTTCTCTCCGTTGGGCCTAGTAGTCCCAGGATAGGATGTATGTTAAAGCGTGGAGATTGTGTCCTAGTGATCCATGGATTGGATTATGGATTATGGTAAAGCCTGAGAGACTAGGAGGGACTCCAATTCCTGATGGTGTAGGTGGAGAACTTCAGTGGCATCTGTGCTTGTTTGGTGTTTTTTTGGTGTGTTCTATGAGCACCACATTCATGCCTGGAATATGGCATGGGGGTGATTGGTTGAAGAGAGACTTGGCTCAGCTAATATATGGTTGGGTGGAACGTGGTAGTCCCATCTCCGGTTGGTTTATTGCTTTCATTAATAATGAATTCATTCCCTTGGTTTCATGTGTAAATGTACTGATTTATATGTGGATCTTATGGTTCATATATTTATGGTATTTTCGTTGTTACTATGTTTTTTATATGTATGTTTTATGAGAACGACTATGTCTGGCTGTCAACATGTTTTTACTTGTAAATGAATGGATAATGTATCTATGACCTAATAGATGATAATGCATAAAAGTATATGTGGGAAAAATGGTTCTTAGCGATTCTCAGATAAGTCTGAGATCGCTATTTTTAATTCTGTTGGTTACACCTGTAAATTACATGTTTGTGATATGTTTGATGATGTTATTGTCATGCCTAGTAGGGGTCCGATTAAGGTCTTGTTTAACTTATTGCTTTTGCATCATTGTTTCCCTATTATTTTATTGCTCCTAAGTTATCGTTCCATTTTGGGCAGTGACCTGGGCTCTGGGACTAAAAAGTGGCTCAAATCTCGGGGATAATGGCACAAAACAGGAAAAATGAGTCTCTGGATGCTGGTAGGAAAGCCTAGGAGAGCGAGTCGGGGTTTCCGGATGCTATCATGCATATAGCATGAAAACAATTGAGGCTTAAGATGGTCAAAACTTCAATAGGACCCAAGGGCAAGATGTATGAAGTGTTGGATTGGTTCCTAAGGGTCCTGAAGGTGATGTTGAATGTTTGTGTGTTATGTTTCCGTCAATTCCACTTCCTTAAGGTCACATAGGAGGTAAAATCCAATCATAGGAGCCTCTCATCACATGTTTACCCCGGTTAGCTGGTTACTTGGGTAGATGTGGGAGGAGGGTGTTACAGAGTGGTATAAGAGCATGGTTCACCCCTCAAACTAGATGGGCTATGTCTATTGGTCATGCATGTATGTAAGTTGCATTTGTGTCTCTCACACTTGCATTCCATGTGCTTGTTGCATTGTATAATGTTGATCATGGTTGTAGTAAGGTTGTCATGAGGAACTTGATGATTGATTTTGTGGAATGCATCATCATGAGTATATGATTGGTTACATATTTTTATATGTCGCTTGATTACATCTTTGTATGTTAGTATTCATTCTTTTATGTTTGACTATAGGTATCAATATTGTAGGTTAGGTTACAAGAGTTGATCGCTTATGCTCGACTACATGCGTTTATGCTTATGCATGTTGAAAGTTGCATGTGGCAATGGGAACAATGAAGTAATGGTTGTTGTGATGCATGAGGTCATAGCATGCATGGATGATATGACCTTGCATTGATGATTGGACCCTATATAGAATGATGTTCATGTGTTGATGCATTTATTTGTACAAGTCTATATGTTCTTATGTTTATGTTATACATGTATCACGCTGATTTCTTGATCTTGCAGACGAGGTAGCTTCACCAAATTATAATAAGGTATGTTGATTTATTGTGATTTGGTTTATTTGACATATTATGCATTGCAGGAAAGAAATATCAAATTGCTAGCAAGATGGTTAACTACAATGACTCTCCATATTAATCTTAAGAGCAATATGGTGTTCGGAACTCTTCTGATTTGGCAGTTACACTGAGAAGCGTAAAGGAAGAAATAAGGAGTTGTAAGGTGGATAATGACAGGATCATACAGGCACAAGAGAAGCAAGTAGAGGTTAATGCTATACCTCTTCAGAGTTTGTTAGAATTTCAGTGACAAGGGCCACTTCGGATCAACTATGGATAGGAGGACAAAACTAATGGAATATATGGTAGTAGGTCTCCTCATAGACACAGGTCAGATAGATCTGATACGGTGAGAGATTGCAGGTTGTTAGACACTCCTTATAGGAGGGGTTATGAGTACAGGTACTATTCTAGTTCTAGTTCTGACAAATATCATGATCCCCATCGTTATCATCCCTACAAGAGGAATGATAAGGGACACTTGCCATATGAAAGCGAAACCACCTACTTTTGATGGAGATGTGAAGAAGTCAGAAGATGGAGAGGCTTGGATACTTGGTATGAACAAATTCTTTGAGTGGCATGAGTACACAGATGACATGAAGGTCAAAATCACTATCTTTAGCTTGAAGGGTAAAGCAGGCGTTCGTTGGGAAGCAGTTCAGCTTGTGAAATTAAATGGAGATCCATTTCTGGGCAAGGTAAATGGAAGTCGATTGAAGACATACACTGGGGATCCAACCCAAATGTTAACATGATGGTAGCACAATCTTAGTGCTCCAGGTAGCTACAAGGATGCGCGGGACTATAAACTACACTGCCTATTGTGTAGAGCTGCGCGACAAGGGCTCTACACGAATCAGGAGGCTATCACAGTATCAGAAGGAGCATGAATGGAGCTATGTTATAAGGGTGGAAACCGTGAAGCGTAGCGAGAAAGTGATTGTTACCATCACTGTTCATGATTTGAATGCTAGGAGACGGTTAAAAGGAGCGGGTGGCCAACATTTAAGACAATTAAGGCTGAATTTAAGAATAAAATTTTGGGAAATCTTCCGCCAATCTAGCATTTATGGATGGATTTTGGGGGAATGGTCAAATTTGAATTCGACTTCACTTATAAATTACAGATGGTTGTCCAATGAAAAACACTTTGCATTCTAAGAATTTTTGGGTTGTGTTGTCTGTTACGCATGCACTGTGACTACTTAGAAGCTTTGATCGCAAGCCCCATGTTCGACACATTTCCTGAGTTAGATTAGAACTTCTTTAACAACTTCATGTCTACACCAACCAAGATCGCTAGTACTAGGGGAGATGTCACCTTTGAGGGTGCTTCTCTAGAAGTGATGAGTATGGAGGTTCTAGTAGCAGTGCCTACGACATTGAGGTCACCTAGACCGAAGCCTATGCCGATGACAGAGGTCCCCAAGATAAATAAGGACAAACAGAAGCAACCAATGCCGATGTGTGAGTCACCGTGGAAACATTCAGCTACACAGGCTCAAAGGAAAGAAAAGAAGAGCGCGAAGAAGAAGGAGAAGGTGGTCGATCAGGAGGTAGAGGAGGGTGTAGAAGGCATCGACATTGAGGGTGTAGACCCTATTTCTAATTTGTCGAAGTATATCCCTTTGCACAAAGGCAAGGTGAAGGTCCCGAAGGACCCAGATGCTAGACAGTTCTCCCTCAACACACCACTATTTCCAGAGAACATCACCTTTGAAGGTCCACGCTTAGCACGGGTCCTACACTTGAAGCTTGAAGACTGGGATTTGGCGGACCATGAGTGGTTCCCCCACCTTGATACTGACACCTTCATGCATAGGGTTTTCTACAAGGAGTTTGGTGTCACCGTGTTGGAGCCAGTGGAATGGATTCGCGGAGTCAACAAGGGTTGCTAAACCTATTATTGGTGCCGCACTATTATCGGTCAAATATCAACATGATTGTCATCAAGTAGCTATTGTGCCTGGTGCATGATGGGTGCATATGGCTAAATGAGCACATCCCTATCACAGATATTTTGATCCATCAGATCACATTATTACCACACTCAGGACTGAATCCGGCCAAAGCGTTTGGTGGAAAGACGAGTGAGCATGACCACTTTGAGAAGATGAAGGACAAGTTTAAACTTGTCAAAAAGTTGCACGGGTATTTGCTTACTAGCATTATTGACCCAATGGTCAAGATTTCCACGCAGCTTTTGGTTGGAAAAGTTATGCCCAAGTGCCGCATGGCTGAGGTGTCGGCACCAGTGGTTTCATTGGTAGCCCAGTGCAAAGACGGTGTATAGTTCAATTGGGCATGCTACCTGTGCAATGAGTTCCTCACAAACTGCAGAGAGGCACAAAATGATGCTAAGGCGTTCCATTATTCATGGCTATTAATTTCAATTGTGCTGGTCACGTGGAATTTTCCAGAGGATAGCTAGTTTCCTCATGTGGAGAAGGATTTACCAGAAGCGACGAAGTTTGCATCTCTCTGGGCCACCAAGGATGTTGTGCAGGTCACCAAAAGCAAAGTCTTTTGGGTGTTAATGGAGGGTATCATTTGCATGGCCATCAACCAAAAGCCGTGGTTTTCAACAATTGTGTTCAAGCAACTGTTAGGGTATGCAAACTTCAAAGTGGACTTCCACCATGTTTATATCTGAGTGCAAAAGGACCCAGAATAGAAATGGTCTGACTTACCCTACCTGGCCATGGATGACGCTATTTCAGAGGTCATCAAGCATTGGCCAACAGAGTGGCACTCCGCATCCGATGTGGCCGTTGAGACTAGCAAGTCCATGAAGAAGCAGAAACAAGAAGCAGCCAGATAGAAGGTTCAGTAGTTGTCTGAAAAGAGGAAGAAAGAGGCTGAAGAGAAGGCCCACGTAGAAGTAGAGTGCGTCGCCAAGGAACATGTATAGAAGGAAGAGCACGACTTTGAGAAAAGTCAGAAGTCTCCTTCACCCCAAACAGAGGAGGAAGAACAGTCAGAATAGGGTGGCGGTGAGCAGCAGGTGAGCAATCCCTTGCGAGTGAAGCAGTATAGGGAGCACGAAAAGGAGGTTCCACGGAGGAAGATGAAAGCCACCAAGTCCTCGCTAGATCCAATTACTTTGGGAGAGGGCGATTTGGATGAGATTTGCGATAAGGTGCAGGATACTACAACAGAACTGCTGCAGCAGTTTGAGAAACAACAGAAGAAGGCATTGAGTGCCATCTAGAAGGACCTACGCGAGCTATAGATCTAGGTGACGAGAACCCAGGTAGGTGCAGGACAGAGCAATGCTGCACCAACCAGTTTGGCATTGGGGACCACTCAAGCAGCAGAGATGGCTCGGTCAGTATATCTCTAGGCAGTTGCGTTACCTGATGGTGCTTTAAGCACGGACGCGACCACTGACAAGGCTATTGTTGGCACTTTGAAGAATGTTGGCATCAACCTGGACGCGATCCCCTGCGAGTTTATTCACACACTACAAGCAGGTGCGATATCAGAAGTTAAGGCCCCGAAGCAGCACGCATTAACCCTGATCAACGAGTACAGATTTAACAATGAACATATGTTCGTGGAGAAAAAAACATCGCTGGAAGCATGGAATAAATTTCAGGCTTAGAACGAACAACTTGTGGTCGTGGTGGTCGAGGCATGTAGGCCATTCCCTAAACTGCATATCCCGAAGGAAGCGCTGGTGGACGTAAATATTAGGAAGTTGGCTGCAAGTGTGTGCAACACAAAAATAGAAGTGGCCAAGGTTCAATTTGAATTGAATGAGAAGATAATAGAGCTAGAGTTGAATTCACAGCCTTCAACTCCACCAAAGGTCAGAGCACAGCATGAAGCCACTGTAAAGATGGAGTCACAGTAGTGGATGTCGCGGTGGTGGATTGCACTACACTCTTCGAGCAATACATGGAGGTAGTCACAACTCTGTAGGAAGATACTAATCTACATAGGTTTAACACAGAATCCCGTGAACTGAAGTAGTGGTATGATGAAGTGAGAGCGACGATGCACACCGTCACTATAGCACAACGATTGGACAAGCTGCATGAGGCCAAGCACTTTCTCGAACAGGTTGAGACAGCGCAAAGGAAAGAGGTGATCATCAAGGCTAGATTGGGGCCTTCGCTGGATGAGGCCTATGTTATCTCTTCCACCATTAAGGAAAAGTTGGCAAGCCTATAGAGAACACAACATAAAATCAAGTAAGACAGTGCAGGACCAACAACAGAACAACTGGTGGAGCAGATCAAACAGGCAGCCACGCAGAGTGCGGCTAAGGTAGCAATAGCATGGGTAGAGCTGGGAGGTCTTTGTAGTAATATCTCTACACCAAAAAAGTTACTCAAGGCCAAGTCATGATATTTGTGTTGGGGGCATGTTGGGACAGGGTCCCCTAGGGTCAATTTTGGGGCAAAAGCGCAAATTTTGGGGCAAAAAAGCACAAGTTTTATTGTAGAAAATGTAAAGTCTCCACAAGTTGTGGTCACGGAGCGCGTAGATAGTAAAGTGTCATAAAGGATTTTACCCTTCTTTTATGTAAGTTGTGTCAGCTTTAGTAGATCTACCCATGGTCTGCGGACCATGGGATTATATAAAAAGGAAAGTCTTAGAGAGTCTAAGAAGTTGTAGCAATGAAGAAGATGAATGTAATGGGTAAATAGGAGAAAGAGTGAAGAAGTCTTAGAGTAGAAAAGAGGCTTTGGAGCTGTGTGCGCAAAGGCCTAGAGTAGAGTCCAAAACTGAGTGCATGGACTGGTCTTAAGTCTGTAAGTAGAACTAAAGTATCAATAAAGAGATTATTTTGGAAATATCTGTGTTTTATCTATTTTCTCCTGTTATGATTAAATGCGCTATTATGTTATGATGAATGATGGATTTATGAATTACTACTGTATTGATGCGCGATTTTACATGATTTGTATTGGCATATGAACGCAAGTAATAATAATTGTTTACGCGAAGAATATCTTGTTGAATGTTAAAGTTAGTGAACACTTATGCCAATCTGGCCAAATACGGACTAGGAGTAATTACAGAGGCACGTAAGTGGTTGATTCACCTATTTAGGGTCTGTGAAAGACAATAGTAGGCCTTCATGGAGGTCTAGAGGTTGGATAAACAAGGTTATATCGATAAGTCTTAAAGACTTATCGATTTGCGTGAAGACAGGTTTAGGGCATAAAACGAGATCACACTCATCTCAGGGTGAAGAAACTTGGTTCCAGCATCCCCCAATACTGCTTCGAGTGAGACTTCAGTCCGCATAGAAAAAAGCAAGTTCTTATTCATTTTGAGGTCAGAAGTAGCCTTGAGCGATATATAAGTAAGGTATAATAAAAAACCGTGATGAATTATAGTGAAAAAATAAGGCGCTTTGGTTATGAAACCAGAACAAGCTCTTGAATGACTACTAGTATATTGATCCCATGTGGATCATTCCCATAGTAGCTCGTCGTTTTCATTTTCACTCAATATGGGAACATGTGGGTATTGTGGATGGGAACAACTCGTGGGTTGATGCCGAAAGGGCTAGTAGTGTAGGGATTTGTTTGGCAAACTCAAATCTGAACCTAGGTGAGGATCCACTAAGCCAACAATAACCAGATTGAGATGCTTGAAAACCACATGCAGAAAGTGCTATTACTGAAGATGAAGTTGAAGTTTAAGAGTGCTCCAAATGGATGTTATTCTTCTTCATTGTTGCTTCCAAGGCTTCCATCTTCTTAAAGCATTTGGATTCTAAGTGGCCATCTCGATTACAAAAGTTGCAATGTATATCAGTCTTATTCCCTTTGGTTTTATTTTCCTTATCATTTTTTTGAATTGATTATTCCTTTTGAGACTGAAAGTGCTTAGGACCCTTGGTTTGTTTAGAACCATTGTTTTTAGGATGTTTCTTCCTAGGATTCTTTGAACTTGGTTGCTATTGGGTGGCTAAGGTTTCCTTAAAAGAGTTTCCAAGATTAAGAAGACAAATATGTAAGATTTTTTCTTGTTCTCTTATTAAAGAATCACAAAAGGCATCAAAAGAGGGGGACTTGTAGTCTTGCCCTTGAGAAATAAAGGCTTCTCTAGTAGAATGGAAGGTGGAAACAAAAATAGAGTAGGCTGGTCCCAACTTATTAAGAATGGAATAAATAAGGCTACCATCTTCTTTCTTAAACTTAACTCCTTCCAAGAGAAGTCTAAGGGTCTTGAACTTGTGTTGGGTAGCGGATCCCCCGTGTAAGGGTTTTTGGTCTAAAGCACGAAATTTTGGGTAAGAATAGGGTAAACACTCCGCGAAGTGCGTAGAGCGCGATATGTAATGGGTCAAGTCAAAGGGTTGTCCGCCCGAGAATAATGTAAAATAATAGAAGTTGAGTCAGCCTAACCATGAGTCGTGGACCATGGAAATGTAAAAATAGAGAAAGGTGCTAAGGGTAGAGTCAGTCATATTTTGGGGATCTAAATGCATGGGTTATTGGAAGCAAGATCAATCTTGAGTCTGTAAGTCCGAGTCTGGGGTGGTGATAGGGATAGAGGCTTTGCATCTGAGTGCGCGGGGGCCTAGTAGAGTCCACAGCTATATGCGCAGACCCCTGCACCTGTGTGTGCAGGGCAGAAGTGGAATGTACTGGATTGACCATACTAATAAAAGATAAGTGATTCTGGAATATTGTGATCTGTGCTCAATCTGTTTTATGCATTTATAATGATCTCTGTGTTATGCTTATTAAAGTGAATCTATAACCCCTCTGGGTAGGTGCACGGGTTAATATTGCTAAATGTTTGCTTGAAGACCCTAAGAACTAGATCTGATCTTTAAGAAACTTATTACGAGAAATATAGAGTGGCATGAAGCCGCAGGGAGCATCATGAACTTTCCAAGTTCTCATCACGACATCCCTCTGGTGTGGAAACCTAGTTTTAGCACCCCCCTCGACTACCTTGGGTGAGACCTCAGTCTGCGCTCGGCGGACTTTTATTGAAAGGGTCGGTAGCGCAGTTTTTGTTTGGCTAAATAACTCTTCCGAACCTGGGTCAGGCCCCAATAAGCCAACAAATGGTTCCGTTATCGGGACCGAGATTTGCCTAAGGGACGTCTGATGTCCGAACACTGGAACCCTACGAAGAAAGAACTTGAATATTGGTTGGATCAGAAGCTGCATGAGTTTGTGGTGCATGAAAATAGAAACCCGCAGATATCAGAAGAGAGGTGGTTGGATCGTTACATATACATGGATATCCACGAGATCTTTTTCGCATCTTTCTCAACGGAGATGTATGAGTGGATCGCAAGACTGGCTGACAGTGTGGGAAGGTGCAGATTTGATCAACCTATAGTGTGGACCCCAGAGGTGGTGCGCAGGCTAGAAGCATCCAAAGACAAGATCGCAAAGGAAGTATATCACTGGCTAGATCAGATCATAGGAGGATTCATCACTAAGTTCGTGATAGATACCATTGTAAGTTACAACAAAGCGGAGAGACACTTCCTCCAAGGGCCGCAGGGTAAGTGCATCAAATTGCTAAATACTTGGATTAAAATGTTGTTATGCGAAAAGTGGGTTATGCGAATCCATTGATGTCTGGGGTAACACGAAGCGGAAGAGGCTACCAAGGGATTGAAGGATTAGGAAATAGTCCCCTGATTTCACTGTTGCGAGAAAGCGAAGCGGAGCTTGCTAGGTTTTCCCCGGGGAGCACTATTCGGTTGATAAACCAGCACATTCCTCGATCACCGCGTCCAACCATGCCGTCGCCCACTTCACCGACATCACCCCCGCCATCACCAACCACATCGCCTTCCATTCCACCACCTCCATCTCCAAGAGTCAGAATGGCAGAAGCAATCAAGCTACCAATATTTAGGGGCGTAGGAAATGAGGCAACGAATCAATTCTGGTTCGTAGCAAAGGCAGTATGGGAAGCCAAAGGCATCACGAATGAGAACCTTAAAAAGGCCATGCTAGTAAGCGTGCTACAGGATCATGCACTGATGTGGTATATAAAGCACATTAGCGATCATCCCACTGATGGGTTAGCAGAGATTGAGCATGCCTTGAACAAAGAGTTTAGCCGACCAAAGTTGAAGACCCAATCGATCATTGGGTTCAAAGAAATTGCAATGCTTCTGGGAGAAACTCCGTGGGACCTAGACCAGATGTTGAAAAGTATGATTCAAGAAGCTAACATGACACTGACATATGCTCAGCACTATGCGTGGTTTGTGGCGTCTTTGACACCACATCTGAGGACAGTGCTCTCGCAGGAGAAGGTCTCAACCCCAGCAAAAGCATTAGAAACAGCGATGCGGTTGCATGAGACTCCTATACAGGATATTGGGTTGGGAGTTCAACAAATCCACGTGCAGCTACAAAACCTATGCTTAGAAATGCAAAACTTGAAACAGGAAAAGGCACCCTGGGTAGAGGCAGACACAGAGGTATGGTGCGTCAAATGTAAGGGACAAGGTCACGATAGGGATCACTGCACCGTATTTATGAATTTCCTACCAAGAGGAGGGGCGGTGCCATTAAGACTGGAAGTGCAGACAGGACCAAGTGCGGTGCCCGCCCTCTGGTGTGTGATTTGTCAAGTAGGAGGCAAGCACGCAACCTACAACTTTCACCTATTATAGAAGTATACCCAAACACTGCAGCAGTTATATCGCAATTTCTGTAGATCAGTTGGGCACGATGAATGAACGTGTCAAAGCTACGACTTAATGATGGAGAGAACCCTAGCCTATCGAGTGTAGACTGAGACATGGGGTTTCGACACGGCCACAAAGCCGCACGGTGAATGTCTAGGCTGGGGACGAGGGAGAGGAGGTATGGGGCTGCGGCAAGGCCGTGGCCAGCTAATCTATTATAATTGTGGAGGGACAGGGCATTATGCGCGAGAATTCACCAACCCTACAAGAGTATCTTGTCCATATTGTGAACAATTTGACCATGAAATGGTAGACTACCCGACATTGATCGCCCAAATGCATGAAAAACAGGTGGTGCAACCGTCGCCAACTCAAAAAATCCAAATGATGAGATCTAAACCTCGAGAGGAAGAACCTATGATAAGCATGGTATTTAGAAGCAACGCGGCCACGATGGAATATAGGATTAATTAGCATGAAGAAGGTTCGCAGGGTCGCAAAGTGTTAGTAAAGGACCCAGGATCGGAAAAGAAATAGGCAAAGGAAGCTGGCAAGGAAGCCAAGTAGGGCTTCACGGTGGTCTCTACTCCAGGTAGTAAGACCCAACTTGAGCTAGCAATGGACCCGTCTATTCTTACTACCTTTTTAAAGACATGTACAAAGCTGTTACGTGACACCAAGGCGGTGAAGGGACTACAAGAGTTAATTGGTAGGTGCTCAGGGTCAGAAGAACCACGAGTAATTCAGAAGTTTGGAAAGTATGCGCTGCGTACCGGGTGGGAGATGCGGCTAACAGCGCAAATTGGGGACTATGAGATGGATTAGGTCATCTTGGGCTTGGGATCAGATGCGAATGTATTACCCAAACAGACATGGGAGCATATGGGCAGGCCAGCACTACAGTGGTCACCGATTCAATTGCGGATGGAAAACCAACAAAAGATCTTGCCCATGGGACGACTGTAAGGGGTTACCGTCAAAATTGAAGGTGTTAGTACACAAATTGACTTCGAGGTGATAGAAATTATGGACGACGGTAACTCGTACCCTACACTGCTAGGTATAGACCGAGCAATGGAGATGAACGAGGTTATCAACCTAAAAAAATGCAAAATGATATTCGAGAAAAAACCGCTACGGGTAGTAGTTCCATTGGATCCCGCCTAAGGTACGCGCTACACTGAGGCAATGCGCAAAGACGACAGTGAAAATGAATTGGACTGAATCTAATAGATCACAACACGGGACCCAGTGAAGTTGATAGCAGATGAAAACACCTCCTGGGAGCGCAACAGTTTGTGCACTGTAAATTCTGAGGAAGAGATGGAACGATGGCAGAACCGACTATAGGGGGTATTAACACTAAGTTGTAATATGATGACTATGTCGCTGCAACACGTGACTTCCAAAGAAAGGGAGGTGCCAACACCTGAGGACGTAGCATGCATGGCGGCAGATACAGATTGCTGGAGAAAGAAGAGACTGGCACGAAACAGGCATGGTGCGCATCCAACAGCAGGGCGAGCAACCATCAGGCAAGATAAAGGACGGCTGTCAAAAGGAGGGAGAAATATGGTGCGAATTCCCTCCCGAATAGGCAATTGGAGGTCGAGTCTACCGTGACAACAGGAACGATGACGCATTCCAGCTACCCGTGGCCATGTAATCGAGGTACTTGGAGGAAGCATGAATAGTGTTCGCACTTATAGACAGAGTACTAAGAGCCCACACATTCCGAAGGATCGAACAAGTCACCCACCCGACCGCTTACGATCAAGGACGACGGCGAGGAAACGAGATGGAACTGAGGGGACTTCCACTACGAACGCCAGGGATAAGGAAATCCAGTGAGTACTTGAAACCATTTGGCGTGGTAGCAAAAGTTTGCGCAAAATCAATGAAGAATGCGCACGGCTGGAAAGAAGAAGTGTGGAGATGGAAAAGGAAATCAGCCAAATACAGGTGAAGTTCAAGGAACCAAATCTGGCTGGTCCGCCTACAATACTGGAACATTCTATAACCTTGCTATCATGTTGCCCCCGCACCCTCCTAAACGCACAAAATATGCGGCTTGACTCAATTCCAGGATTGGCGAGGGGTGCATGCAGGCCGGGCTAGCAGGGAAGTGGAAGGCGCACATGAGGTGTGCGCCTACCTGACTATCCGTAGGGGGCCTAGTCTCAGCATCCCACATAGTTGAAAAAGAGCAAGAAACTCAAAAGAAGTCTGTAGGTCGGCTGTGCAAATCGGTCGTAGCGCGCAGGGCCAAAAGGGAGTCGAAAACAGGTCCGTGTACCAAGGATTGCGCTACCATGATGTTAGGACAGAAGGTGACCATTGCAGGCACTGTTCATGATAATATGTCCCATTTAAGGCACCGAGGAATGGGCAGCGGGCCATCATATCATAGCAAGAAAGGAAGTTACCACCAATTTCGCATTAATGAGCCATGAATGGAGGGAATGGTCAAGTTTCAATTTGAACCGGCATATAAAGCATGGATCCCAACCACCGTGAACACTTTGCCTCTTCCACCATACTGCTATCTAGCCAATAGCAAGACGATGGATGAGTCACTCATAAGGAATAGCCCATGGTTTAAAAAATTGCCGAAAGACATGCAAGAGAGCTTACTTAGGGCACAGGAAGGGGCTAAGGAGGCGCTGCAGGACCCCCTGCATCTGGAAGGAGCTACACTTGAAATACCTAAATCACCTCGGACACCACGAACAAAGAAGAGCACACAGACAGCAAAACCGGTCTGCACATCCCCTCAAAACCCACGTAGGGCAAGTTATCAATGGAGGAAAAAGGCAAGGCTGTTATGATTGACAGTGATGATGAGGATGACATCCCCACGACCGAGATTGAGGAAATCAAACCTAAGGAAGAGTGGGAAGAAGTCCAGACTGCAGCAAAATGGCTGAAGTATGTTCCCCACGGAAAGGGAAGACCCCTGCTCCTAAGGATGTAGATGTTGTGGATGACAAGCTCTTCACCCCAACACTCCCTATAGGGATCTTGTTCAAAGGACCGGCGACTGGCCGCATCCCGACCATCAAATTTGAAGATTGGGACTTGGCCGATACTGAAAAATTCCCCCACTTAGCCAACAGAGAACTAATGGAGCAACGACTGGAGGGGGCAGTTTCAACACTTCAGCCGTGGAAATGGCTACGGGAAGTAGAGGCAGCTAGCTTACTTTGCCTTCTGTCAGTTCTGCATTGTCATAGGCCCCCTATTACAATAATCTTCATTAAGAAGTTACTATGTTTGGTAAACAATGAATGCTTATGGATAAATAAGCCTGTCCCTATCATGACGGAACTCATTCACAGGATTACTCAGCTTCCATGTAACATCAAGGATCTCGTGGAGATCTTGGATATGAAAGGTGACCAGGCAATGAAGGAAGCCCTGAAGAAGAAATTCAACCTAGAAAAAACTCAGCGTGGATATGTGATTGACAGGATCACCGATAAAGGGGTCCGTGTGGCCACCCAGTTATTGGCAAGAAAAGTAATGAGAAAATGTTGCGGCAATGATGTCCTAGCCATGGTCATCGCATTGGGGGGAAATGCATAGCAGGGGAGCGGTTTAATTGGGCACAGTTTCTTTGTGAAAAATTCCTCGCCAACTTTCGGGAGGCTCAGGAGGAGGGGAAGACCTTCTACTACCCATGGTTGTTGTTATCCATCCTGCTAGTTGCGAGTGAGCTACCCGAATATTCTTAGTTTCCCTCATAGGACCAGGAATGGCCAGAGGCTGCACGATTCAGGTTGCTTTGGGCGACCAAGGACACCAGAAGAACCATCGATATCAAGATCTTTTAGGTCCTGATGGAGACCAGTATTTGCCAGTGGATTGATCAGCAACCCCACCTATCCATGGAAGTATATGAAAGTGTGAAGAGCATTGTCGTGTTTAAGGTGGATATGCACAATGTCTACGTTAGGGCGCGTAAGGACCCCGCGCAGACTTGGACCACATTTCCCTTTATTACTACTGATGACGTTGTGTATGAAGTAATGGAGTCTTGGCCCGTAGAATGGCACAAACCCGATGCAGTGGGACGCGATGAGGCTGCTATTAAGAAACAAAAGGTGGAGGCCAAGCGCATAGCACAACAGAAATGGAACGAGCAGCATGCAACGGAAGTTCAGAGGACCCGGGAAATGGTAGGAGGTGCTACAACAATAGGGGGCGGAATCAGGCCGCAAGTGATGCCAGAATAGGAAAAATATGCAGAGATAGAAGGTGGCGCACCATGCTCCACTGGTTCACCCCTCAAGTAGCCGCACCCAGTAGAATGCACAAAGGCACGGAAGAAGACCAAGGCCTCCAAATCAGACGCAGACCTGAGCTCATTAACAGAAGACACTCTCAATGACATCGGAGAGACCATCCGCGACGTCACACGGGAAGCCATCGAGGAAGCCATGATGGAGCAAAAGACTGTGTTGGGGGCACTCAGCGTGTGGCTACAAAAACTTGGAACACACAAGCCCCAGTCAGGACAAGTCATGTCCCCAGGAGATATGGGTATGTCGGCAGGCGAGCAACTAGTACAGGCCAGAATTGGGAATGCTATTGCACTACCAATAGGAGCAGTAACAGCCAATAATCTGGTAGACAGAGAGATTGCAGGATGACTCACGGGGTTGGGATTGAATTTAGCTACCCCCCCTCGCGACAACTTATATTTGCTTCAGGATGGGGTCACTAAAGAGCTCTGCAAAAGGGAAGGACGATCCATGCAGGTAGTTAGTGAGCAACATATAACATTGAACAGTTGGGCCTACAAAGGGATGAAGCAGTTGCGTAGAACCGACAGACGGAGCAAATTGTTAGCGAAGCAGTTGGTCGTGCTCCGGAGCTCGAAATAGCCACAGATCTACCTATTGGTGTCCAAATCCAAAAGTTGGCTAGTGGTTTTCACGATGCCAATGATGAAGCAGCACGAGTCTAGTTGTCCCTCACTCTTCAAATATCTCAACTAAACTTAAAAGTGCATCCCTCCACACCCCCAGAGGTTAAGGAGCAGCAGAAGACTATCATGTAGTCTGCGTGGGAAGAAATAGTACACGCTATGAAGGCATGTGCCGACCTATTAGAAGAATCCATTAGTACGGTCACCTCCCTCCAGGAAGACCCGACACTACAGCGGTTGGAAACTAAGGTGTGGGAGTTACAACAAGCGTATGATAACATCAAAGGAACCACATAGATGGTTGCAATTACGCAACGCCTAGCCAAGATGAGTGAGGCTCAAGGTCTCAAGATCCAAGTAGATGCAGCATGACAAAAGGAGGCACAGCTAAAGGCATGCATTCAGCCATGGCTTGACGAGGCATTTGTGGTCTCAGTAACTCTCAAGAAGAAGGTGGGAAACGTGCAGGCCATATATGACCTTGAGCAGACTGCGACGGATAGTAACGTATCAGTGGCGCACATGGAGCAGGTACAGAAGATAGCATCAGATTTTGGAGCAAGTCTAAGTGAAGCACAGACATTGCTGAAGGACCTCAAGGAGAAGATCACTGCACCAGCCGAGTGACTTGGGACGAGTCGCCATGATTGCGTTGGGGGCCTATTGGGTAGCGGATCCCCTGCGTAAGGGTTTTTGGTCTAAAGTCCGAAATTTTGGGTAAGAATAGGGTAAAGACTCAGCGAAGTGCACAGAGCATGATATGTAATGGGTCAAGTCAAAGGGTTGTCTGCCCAAGAATAATGTAAAATAATAGAAGTTGAGTCGGCCTAACCATGAGTCACAGACCATGGAAATGTATAAATAGAGAAAGGTGCTAAGGGTAGAGTCAGTCTTATTTTGGGGATCTGAATGCATGGGTTATTGGAATCAAGAGAAATCTTGAGTCTGTAAGTCTGAGTCTGGGTTGGTGATAGGGATAGAAGCTCCACAGCTGAGTGCACAAGGGCCTAGTAGAGTCCGCAGCTGTGTGCGCGGACCCCTGCAGCTATGTGTGTAGGGTTCAAGTGGAATGTACTGGATTGACCATACTAATAAAAGATAAGTGATTCTAGAATATTGTGATCCGGGCTCAATCTGTTTTATGCATTTATAATGGTCTCTGTGTTATGCTTATTAAAGTGAATCTATAACCCCTTTGGGTATGCGCACGGGTTAATATTGCTAAATGTTTGCTTAAAGACCCTAAGAACTAGATCTGATCTGTAAGAAACTTATTACGAGCAGTACAGAGTGGCACAAAGCCGCAGGGAACATCACGAGCTTTCCAAGTTCTCATCACGACATCCCTCCGGTGCAGAAACCTAGTTCCAGAACCTCCCCAACTACCTCAGGTGAGACCTCAGTCCGCACTCTGCGGACTGTTGCTAAAAGGGCCGGTAGCCAAGGTTTTGTTTGGCTAAATAACTCTTCTGAACCTAGGTTAAGCCCCAATAAGCCAACAACTTGGACAAAAAATATTCAGTGGAATAACAATTGTTGGGGTCCAATGTAAGCAACTCATTTTCAAGTTGATGGGTTCTAATTTCATTTTTAATTCCATAAACTTTGTTGAGCAGTTTCATCGCTTCATCAGGAGTATCAAGTTCTATGATATGGATTCTAAGGTCTGGAGAAATAGACATCCCTATCAACCCATGTGCTTGATCTTGCCTATTTTCCCATTTGGCTTGTTTATCTTCATATTTAGGTTTAAACTCTTGGCCTGAGGCTATTCTATAAAGACCTTTACTTCTAAGTAAATCCTCCATGTAGGACATCCATTCAAAATAGTTGGTGCTGTCAAGAATAATTTGGCATGGACTTTCCATTTTAACAAAAATTGAAGATGAAGATTTTGAAACTGTGTTCCAATGGAAAGATATTGGAAAATTAGGCCAATTAAAAAAAAATGGCTTTCAAAACGACTTCCGGATGAAGAAGTTATGGCTTTTTGAAGAAAAGTAACTCAACAAAAAGAAAGACTTGAACTCAAAACCTCTATTCTCATAAAGTAACTTTGGACCAAGTGAGATAGCTTAAAAGGTTAGTAATTTTTGGAAAAGAGGAAGGGGACTTTTTTCTTAGTCACTGGAGCTTTGGGGTGCATGCTTACTTGAAAAAACCCTTTTTCCTACAAAACAAGAAACCACACAACCCAACACGGACATACAAAAAAAACAAACCTTATGGCTTGAAGTTAGCTTTTGTCGGAAACTAAATATTTTCCTCAATTTTTATGATCTTCTGAGAGCACACTAAGGCATGACAGAAAAGAGCATAGACATGAGAAAAACCCTTCCTTTATGTTTCTGATTTTCCTAGATCACGTAGATTCGTGGGGAAAAGAGCATAAGCAGAAATGAAAGGTATAGATCCGGTAATAAAAAAAAGAGATAAATAAACCAAAATAAACAAAGAGATAAATAACTAAAACTATATACCTCCAGATATTAAAAGTGATGTAGCTAGGGCTACCGGCAACCTTTTCACATGAAATGAAATGGGTTCCTCAATGGAACATATGATCCTAACACAATAGAGAAGCCCTCTAGGCCAAAAAGTGGTCAGAAACAATAGATCTAGGAAATGACAGTCGGATGCAGTTGTACCGGCTTCAGATTTGGATCACCAATGGATGTGGCCCTCAAATAGCTCTGATACCATGTAGGAATTTGTAGGGTAAGTTCCTCAGATAGAACACCAAAGGAAACTACTCACAAATAGATCACAGATCAATACACCAACATTATTGATGTGGTGAAAACTCTCAAAGAGGGAAACACTCCATGGCCTGAGCCAACACAACCACTTCAGGCAATTTATTAATGTAAAAGAAATAAAATTTACATAAGATTCTCTCATGAATGGTCACCCTATAAATGACCCTCCATGCTCTTTAAATAGAGATCATGGACCAATCGGGTGGGTGTTAAGCCATGGATCAAGTGTCGGTAATACCGAGGAGAGAATGAACCATCGGATCACTTCATGTCTAGAACATATCGTGACCGTCGGATTGTAAGTTACAAAAGTACATAGTAAAGAAACACAATTTACCTAACTATACACTAGACCAAGTTATACATAAGTATTTCCTATGTGTCAGAATATCCTAACAACTATATTGATTAATTAAATCTCTTAACCATGTATTAATATAGAATTTTAATTAAATAGAACCTATATCTCAATTTAGCTAGATCTAACTAACTCCTAAAAATTTAAAAAATAATTAAACTTAAATTAAAATTAATAATTTTTAAGCTTAATTTTAGCTTAACACTTCTTGGACATGGTAGACCCTTCTTGAACATATATGATTTGTTTGATTTTGAACCCTAGTTAACATAGTCTTCCAAAGTTGACCATGGTCTACCCTAGTCAACCATGGTTCACTGTAGTCAATCTTTCTCTACCTTAGTTAACCATGGTTAACATGGGAATAATTGTCAACCATTGTGAACTAGAAACTTTCGCATGTAAACAAAGGCAACCATAGTCAACCATGGCCAACCATGGTCAAACATGGCTAGACATGATTAAACATAGCCAATAAGGTCCAACATGGCCCACCATAATCTACCATGATTATTCATTTTTAACCATGATCATTCATAGTTAGCATGGTCAACCTTGGTCAATCATGCTGAACCATAGCCAACCATAATCTTTCATAGTAAACTATAGTCAAACATGTAAAATTATGGTCAACCATTTGTTGACCATAATGAACCTTTCTCGACCATATCAAATCACATTTTCATGCATTTCAAATTTTTCGTGTAGTAGGGTCCATTGAAAGTATGCGACATGGGTAACCCTTGGATGAAAAATCAAATTTCGCATCCAACCAAGGCTCCTGCTCAAAATTTGAGTAAAATTGTAGGGAGATAAGCTGAAAATACGAGTTGAAAAAAAGTTTATTTTTATTTTATTTTATTTTTATCCTTTTACCTTTTTACTCCAAAGATGGTGAATCATCCCCCATGGTTGACATCATGATATTGAATCCTATTGGTTCTGGTAAAGATGATTTTTTTTTGTACATTTTTATTTGAGGTCCATTTTTTACCTCAACATTTCTCTAATGGTGGTACAATTGGATATGGTTTGAGATATGTCTCAGGTGCTCAAATGAGGCTAGAGGGATATAAAGATTTAGATTGAATTTGGAGTGCATAGGATAGAAATAACACCTAAGGGTGCTACTTTATCTTGGGATTAGCTATGATATCTTGGTTTAGCAAGAATCAAACTTCTATCACACTCAATATAGCATAAGAAGAGTATATTGCAGCCAGTGCCACAAGTGATGAAGCAGTGTGTCTTCAAAAGCTACTTGTGACATTGCTTTATCAAGACCTAGAGACAACCTTGATACTTTGTGGTAATCAAAGCAATTTCAAGATTTCAGAGAATTCAATTTTTTATGATAGGTCAAAGCATATTGAGATAAAATCACTTCATTTGGTACATCGTACAAAAGAAAGTAGTGAAACTCCAGTACATATCCACAAATGTGTAGATTAAGGACATTCTCAAGAATCCTTTGTCCAAAACAAAGTTTGTATACTTCAGAGACAAGCTTGGTGTGATGAAAAATGCCTACATCATTGAGAGGAAGTGTTGATGTTTCTGCAACTTTCCGAATAGGGAAAAATTTCTCCTGAGAAGCCATGTTGATTTGGTTGGGTCATGTTGATTGACTAGGGGATATTTATACATTCACCTTAGGAGCCATGTTGATTTGGCTCAGCCATGCTGATTTAGCCAATGGTGGATGGCCCAGGGGAAGAATTTCTCCTAGATAGCCATGCTAATTTGGTTTGGTCAAATTGATTTGACTAGGGGAGATTAATACATTTACCCATGGAGCCATGTACATTTTTCTACATTAGGGGAATTTTCAGGTCTATAATGGGCCTCCTAAGGAAATTATAAAATAATAGTGGAAATAATAAAATAATATTGGATTACATCATCAAATTTTAGAGGGAAAAAATAAAAAGATACTTTTTCAACTCGTATTTTCAACTTATCGCCCTATGGATTTACTAAAATTTCGAGCGGAAACACTTGGTGGATGCAAAATTTGATTCCTCATCCAAGGAATACCCATGTTTCATAATTTCGGTGGACCCTGCTACACGAAAAATGAGAAATACATGAAAAAATGTGATTGCAATAACATTTTTCATGTATTTCTCATTTTTTGTGTAGCAGGGTCCATTAAAGGTATGTAACATGGGTACTCCTTGGATGAGGAATTAAATTTTGCATCCAACAAGTACTTCTGCCCCAAATTTGAGTAAAACCTTAGGGAGATAAGTTGAAAATAGAAATTGCAAAAGTAGTTTGCTTATTTTATTATTTTTTAACCTTTTTACCTTTTTACTCCAAAATGGTGAATCATCCCCCATGGTTGACATCATCATCTTAAATCCTATTGGTTCTTATAAAGTTTATTTTGGTTGTACATTTTTCTTAGGAGGTCTGCTTTAGACCTCAAAAGTTCTCTAATGGGGGTAAATAGTGAGGGATACTCACATTTCCTGCTTTAGGATGGACTGATCTATATCTTTATAGTGCATATGGGGAGACACTACATTAACAAAGTAAGCTCATGGAATTTTATTGTGGAGGAAACATTTCAGCTAAGCGAAAATTTGTTTTAAGCTAAGGAGAATACCTCCCTCATTAAGAGGGAGCATTGATTTTTTTGTAACATCGAGAGGTATTCTTTCTTTTCTAGAGGGTATCCAAGTCGGCCTAGATGAATTAGAAAAAATTTTACATTAAAAGGACAAGTTAGCCTAGGAAGAATTCAACTTGGCCAACTTATGAAGAGGTGTCTCTTGGGTTGTCACACCCTCGTTTGACAAGTATAAATAAGAAGAAGTGTTGTCTCATTTCATAACTTAGCAAGTGTAATTCATCATCTTTATTCATCTTTCTTGGACAGTTTCACATGTGAACAAGATGGATGATTTTGGATGGGCATTAATTGAGTTAATTTGACCTTTACTTGAAAGAATTTGAATAGACATTAACTAAATTTGCTTCACTGCACACTGCAGGTCATCAACCATTGTTGACCGTAGGGCCAACGCTGATTTCATGCCTATTTGACAAAGCCGAGTTGAACAACATTGAATTCTAGTTATTCTCGCTAGTTGACATACATTAGGTTGTTGCTATTTTGACCAAGTTTGACTACTGTGCTTGTATATTGGCACAAATTTTTAGACCAATTGTTGATTTGTAAATGTTACTAAAGAATAATTTCTCAAAAATAAAAGTTGTTGGGATATCTTTCAAGGTTGGGTTTCCTTGGATAAAATTTGTTTCCTTTGTTGTGCATGGTTGTATTTGTATTATCATTATTGTTTCCATTCCATTTACTATTGATATTTTCTGAAGTGTAATTATTCAATGATAGTAGTGGCATAAAATACTAGTAGGAAATCATTAGGAAGCAATTGTCTTGCAAAAAATCATATTCTATTGTATTATTTTTAGAATTTCAACATAAAAAAGGGAAAAATATAACACGTCAATTATACTAATAAAATTAATTTATAAATAACAAATTATAAACCATTAACTATACATAAATCCCAAAACTAACACATAATATTTAATACTATAACTTATATTTAATACTAACAAAATAATTAAAAAAACGTGATAATAATGTGCATACAAAATAAAATAAAATAGAGAGGATAAAATGTACTCTTTAAACTATTTATAAAATTGTTATTAAGGAGTGACACATTTCCACTTGACATTATTAAACTTCTATTAACAAAGACATCTTTCCACTTGACATTACAAAATTCTTATTAACAAAGACATCTTTTCACATGATATTATAAAATTGTTATTAATAAAGGTATATTTCCACTTGATACTATAAATTGTATTAGATGGATTATCATTCTTAACGGTTAAGAAAATATTTTATTCAATAATCATTATTATTAACGACTAAAAAAATATCTTAGTTTATAAAGAGATTTTCCAAAATAAAATATGCATAGTCCTAGCTCTCATATTGAGAGTGGAAGACACACTCAAATAACTTATGTGAGTGAAATGATGAAGAAATTAATTATATTTCAATTAAAAAAATAAAAACACACCTACATTATGTGTGTGTGTGTGTAATATTAAAATAGAGAAATTATTTTGACTAGGTAAATTCTTAACCACATATTAATATAGAATGTTAATTAAATACAACATATCTCTCGACTTAACCAGATCTAACCTACTCTTAAAAATTGAAAAAAATACTTAAACTTATAATTATCCCTACCCATAACAATTAAAAATGATATACTCTAACAATTTCAGATAATCCACATTACATGAAATAATATAAACTAATAATTTTATATAATGTAAGCTAATAATTTTCTTCCACAAACATGTCCTAATCACATTCTGAAATGGTTTGGTCTATCACCTATCCAAGGCATTTCAACCCGTTTTCTGAACTCTTATGGATTTTGGCAACCAACTGCTCTAGCGATGCCTTAACCTCTCTAAGGGTCGATCGTTCATGGGGAACCCCTTTGCAACACATCACATCTATATTCGCCAACAACACAAAATTTCCATGCCCAATAGATTAACTTACATCTTGTGATTCTTGATCTTTATCATCTTCTTCCCTTCTAGTATCCTCCACCAAATTTCCCTCAATCACCTCCAACAATCTGTCAAGGAATTCATCACCCGCCCAACTATGCAATAATTTCCCATATAGGGAGAACAGTGGATTGTTGGAAATATATTCACTACTAAGAGGGGGAGGTGAATAAGTAGTGATTGTTTTTCTTAACTTTTAAAATCATTTTCAATTACTACAACACAATCTTCATTAACCCATTTTTAGAGTAAATCATATAACAAAACATATGAGAACCATGAGAAATAACCAAAGAAACATTCACAATAAGACATAATATTTTTCTCGTGGAAAACCCTTCTCCCGGTAAAAAACCACCCTGTTATTGTTGCGTTGATCAAATAATTATATTAATCGTCAAGCAATTCAATTACATAGAATATATAAATGGATATTATCATAGAGAACTAAAGGAAACCAGAACAATTTTCATCAATTAGATTGTAGAACCAGAAGTTCTTGTGTAAATATCTTTAGGTGGTCATTGCCTTCTTCCATCGCTCTTAACCAATTTGGTTTTGATAGTCATAAGGTTACGTGTAGATGGAATGTGAGATATGTAGATATTTATACTTTTTATGATGTTTAAATAGATTTTAACTTTTAAATTTTAAATATAATATTTAAATAAAGTGAACATATATATTATAATTTATTAAATTATAACTTTAATATTATGGTGATCAATATTTATATTAGTAGGATGGAGAGTAGTAATTCTATTTTATAATCTTATACTTATGAAATCTTTAATATGTATATTATGAGAGTGTCGAGTTTTAGGTAATATTTTTCTTCTTCATAATTTAGGTACTTAAATAACTTTCATAATTATTTAATAAATAGACTATTTCAAGGTATGCAATGTCATATGCATACATCATACACATGCTAATACTTTTTTTTCCTATAAATTGAAATGGGTCATTACAGTTCCCCCTCCTCTGGATCTTCAGGCTCATTCTTTTGGATCTTGGTGGTGGCCATGGTGGCACTGAGCTCCGCGTCAATCATCTGCTTCCCTTTGCCATTACCCTTATCATGTTCTAACTCAAATTCATAAAATGCATCTGACTCGGAAGCCTTCATTTCGGCCACTAGTGACTATTTGGCCTAACACTCACACCATTTTCATATTTCCTTATTTGTCTTCGTGGTGTTGTTTTTTGGTTACCGCTTCGGTGGGTTATCATGGGTCGCCCTGCCTTAGCATTATCCTTTTCTCTATTGTTTGGGGAAACCTTTTCCTTTCTTCGAATTCGAAGATCCAAAGTCTCGCTTCTTCTGTTTAAATTTTTTCTCAATCTTGACAACATATTAGTATGTCGTGCGAAGTGAGGAGATGTCCAGGAACCTTATCTCATCCTAGATGTACCTGTGTAAACAGCCGCAGTTCTTGAGTACCAAATGTCGGTGAGAATCATTGATACCCAACTTTGTGGGAAGGGTATCAAAAACATTGGTAAACTCTGACATGTCTTGGTCCCTTCCCTGCCATTACATGGTCCACTTTATGTATTTATCCTCATAGCTCTCGATAGGGTAGTACTGCTCCCTGATGGCATCCCAGAATGAATTCCAAGTGGGTGCAGCTAAAAATATTGAGGGTGTACTTTCGTCCTTCTTCTCATAGTGAGTTTCCCACTAGTCCTTGACATGGGGGGCGGTTTTGAGAAGTGCAAAAGTAATATTTTCCCGACTCGAAAAAATCATGACCAAAAAAATATTCTTCTAGCATATTTAACCATTTATCTACAGTGTCCGCATCTATTTGACCTTAAAATATAGGGATGTCAATATTAAATTGTACCTTAAAGGGTGTGGCGCTTCCAAAGTGGCTGCTGGAAGGAGATGCATCACATTTGGGTAGTTGCTGAAGGATCTGGGCAAAGTTGTCCATCATCGCGTTCCTCTGTCACTCAAGGGATTCTTCGAGCAACATTTTGGAAGGCTATCCTACCCCCTTGTCTTTCTTTTCTTCCGCCATGGGAGGCTATCGGGATTTGCGAGGCTGGTCTTTGAAAGGTTCAACCAATTCAAGCCCTAATTCCTTATATCTAGACCTCGTTGGGGACATGCAAAGAAAAAAAGAAAAAGAGCAGTCTGCTCTCATACCATTGATCTGAACTTAAACAGGAATGCAAAAAATTATGGATATAACCATAAATACAGAGATGGAGAAAAAATAACGCTTCATTTCATTAATATCAAATACTGAAATATGCTTACAAACATAATAGAAATAAGCTATGTCAGGCGATGGTAGCTTATCTCTGAGAAGAGATGTGGCAGCTACATTCCTCTAAACTATGTTACAATGAGGCTCAAGGGCCTACTTATTATTGAACAACAAGGGAAAACCCTAAACAAACATAATCCTAACCCCAAGAGATGGAACACCAGAGTTTGCGGGCCCCGTTGGGGTTAGTTGGGCAGTCAAATTCGAGGGGTCGTTACTTGATCATATTATCTCTGTTTGGCATGTATAATACCTTGTTGGAAATATCTATCCAAGTATTATAGGATCTATGGTATGCCCTAGCCTATGGCTGCGGGCCTAGTGTGGACCTCAAAAAAATGTTTTGTAGGGGGCCAAAACTCCAACAGAAGTCCAGGACCTGAAACAACTGCTAAAGATAGTAAATTCTACAATAAACAAGGAAACAGATGAAACCAACTGGAGGTATAGGTGGAATCAATCGAGCAAAAGCAAAGGGACACAAGTTTGTGACCACTACCCAAGAATAAATATCATTGAAGATTCTGCATCACCAAGCCATGTGGAGGTGAATAGAAATCATATTCAAGAAGACATTTGGGACTTAGCAGCAATAATGAATTGACATTGTGACATCGCCAATCAGTTTATGTCAGCAGTGTAATGTCATGCCATGTCATGAGTGGTAATATGCCACATCACTTATGTGGAACATGTATATTGTATTCAAATGTATTCTAAAGTGGAAGTCCGAAGGACACACATGGAATGTGAAGAGTCATGTCAGTTGGAAAGTCATAGGAAGTCAAAAAGTCATGAGGGTAGTCAAAGAGTCACCCTTGGTTACATATACTCCCTCATTGTATGAGAAAAGGAATTTTCACCTTGGCTCCTCCCGTAAGGCATGGGAGATCAACTAGTTCTTTGAGGAGAAAGGAGTGGCTCCAATGTCCCACTATTGGGGCTAGTGATATACATTGTAAACATGTGTCTTGTAACTTTTGCTGGATAACAAAAGCCTTCAAGGCTGGAATCATCTTCATGCATGGACTATGAATGTTTGTAAGACTATTTTATGAATGTTTGTAAGACTATTTTGCGGATGTTTTTATTTCATGTTTTCTTTCAATTGTGCTAATATGGCTTAAATATTTTTGTTATTTTAGTAATTAACTTATTGATATGCATTGTAATGGTTGTTATCATTGTCCCACCCTTGAAGACCCTTCCGTGGAATATTAGACAAATCTTTCTTTGTTTTTTGGTTGTAATGATCGTCACATGCACTGTGGACTATTTTGTTGAATGTTAGATGGATATTTGTGGTTCATGTGTGTCTCTTATTGGGTGGTACTATTACCTCTTACTCAAAGGCTCACTTTTCTCCCCTCTCTGTAGTAGAAGAATGTTGACAGAGTTGCAATTGAACATTGACAAATCACACCTCACTTACTTTTCAGAGACACCATTGCATCCCTCTCTCATGCTGACAGTTAGAGCCAAGTCATCTCTTTGAGATATATGGAAACTGGTATTATATTTCGGATGGGTTTCATAAACCAAACACTATGAGGTCTAATTGCGACTTCACATTAGGGAGACCCCTTGGTTGATGGATTTCCACCACTATCAACAGGGATAATCCTTTATTGAACAGTGCAAAGAAATAAGGACTTGGGTAGGAATGAATTTGGTTAAGTATTGACCAGAGTCAACTTATCACACAATGAGATAGATTATTCTAGTGTAGAGGTTGCTCGGGCTTGAGAAAGCATTATATTTCTTCTATATTTTATGGTTTATGCAATACAGATAGGAAGGGGTTTTGAGAAGTTTCCTTCCCCTAGATAAATCTTTGAGCATATGTGATTGAATCTTGTCTCATGTTTATGTTCTAATTTCTTGATTGATAATTTCTTTATACTGATGAGTAGAGTAAATTAAAGTATTTTGTTTTAACAAATTATATTAGTTGTTTTGAATCTATAAGGAATTTATACATGGTATCAAAGCATGATTCATGGTAAAGAAGATAATTTGAAGTTGTCTTTGTAGGAGGATCAAATTTGCAGGATCAATTCCCAAGAGCGAGTAGAATGTCTTTCTATGGACTAAGGCTCGAGTATGCCCTTGAGGGAGGCTCAAATTTTGTTCCTTGGAAGGAAAGGATGGAGGTGGTGCTGGAGGATAATGGATTGAAGGAATTCATAGATATTGAGATTCTAAAACCACTAGCAGCTGATATTCAATATCTATCAGAGTGGAAGAAGTGTCTAGCCAAGGCGAGGAGGATTATATTGGAAGGTGTGAAGGATTAGATAGTCTCCAATATCCATGGGAAAGAAACCCCTTATGAAATGTGGCAAGCATTTAAAGAACTGTTCAAGAACAGTAGCGACCAAATGAAGTTGTTGCTCAAGGAAAAGCTTCGTAATATCAAGATGCAGAAGACTGAATCAATTCAACAGTACCTGATCCAGTTCACATAATGTCATGATGAACTTGGATGAGTTGGGGTGGCTATTGTTAAGGATGATATTGTAAGCTTAGACCTTCTAGGCCTTCCCATGAGCTAGCACAACTACCAATATTTGGTAATTGGAGGGACAAACTACCAAATTGGGAACGCCTTTGGTCAGATTTGGCACAGGATGAGATAAGGTGGAATACTAGAGATGGGACCCCATCCAAGGTTGAGGATATGGAGAAATTTTCCTTTGCTGGAAAATCAAAGAAAGGGAAAGGGAAGAAATCCCAATCCAAAGGATAATCCAGTCAAGGCAGCAAGAAGAAAAACATTTCCAAAATCAAGTGCTTTCATGTCATGAACCGAGACACTATGTAATGAAGTGTCCACACAATAAGGCAGGTAAGAAGCCCTCAGGAGGAACACTAGGTGATTTTTTGGCTTCACAATTTGAGCTTTATTTCACCCTCATAGCTTATATGGTGAGCATGGTCATGGGTAGTGTGTGGTATATGGATAGTGGAGCCTCATTCCATATGATAGGAAATCGAGAATTCTTCAGTGACTTGCAAGAGAATGACCTCCAGATGCACATCGAGATGGGAAATGATGGAAGGTATAGTGAGATTGGTATTGGTACATTTAATTTTGAGAGGCAGTCTAAACGCAAGGATGTCATGTATGTTTCGGGTCTGAATAAGATTGATTTTTTTTTTCTCAATTTCTATGTTTGAAGACCATGGTTACGATGTGATATTTAGCAAAGTAAAGTATTTTCTTAGACACATCACCATGGGACAAGTGAAGCGGATCGAGATTGGTGTGAAGAACCTCTACAAGTTAGATGTGGAATATTGTGTAGCATTGAGCACAAAATCAAAGAAGGTGTAGAGCTCATATATTGGTGAATTATGGCATAGAAGACTTGGACATTCACAACATCGCACTTTCAAGATCATGAAGTAGATTTCTATAGGACTTCCCAAAGGAGCACTAGAACAATGGGATACATGCAAAGGGTGTACTTTGGGGAAGTACACAAAATCCACCTTCAATGGTTAGAACAGTAAACCGCAAGCAGTCCTCGAAAGAGTTCACTTTGATGTGTGTGGAAATTTCTCAATAGCCTCCACTACCAAGCATAGGTATTATGTAATATTTGTAGATGATTTCTCATGGAAGTTTTGGATCTTCTTCATCTAGAAGAAAGACCAAACATTCTCCAATTTTGTTGAATTTAAAGCACTTGTTGAGAAAGAGACAGGAAATAAAGTCAAGGCTCTCATGAGTGATAATGGAGGTGAGTAGGTGTTGAATGAATTTAAAATTTTATGTGCAAAGGAAGGCATTTGACGGGAGTTGACATCACCCCACACTTCATAGCAAAATGGGGTGGCTGAGAGGGAGAACACAAGTATTTTGGGAGTAGCAAGGTCAATGTTGCAGGACCAAGGCCTACCATTGTACTCGTGGGTTAAAGCATGCAACACAAAAATCTATTTGCAAAACATGAATCCTCATCAGATTCTTGGCATGAGTACATTAGAGGAAGATTTTTCAGGGAACAACTAGATGTGTCACACTTTAGGGTATTTGGATCATCAGTTTACTGTCATATTTCCAAGGACTCAAGGAAAAATCTAGAGCCAACAGTAGAGTTGGTTTTATTTGTAGAGTACATAGAAACACCTCATAATTATCGTGTACTTTCCATCTTGCAAGACGACCGTTTCTCGTAGAGATGTGAAGTTTGATGAGGAGAAGGAAATGAGGTGTTCTCTTGAGAGGGAGCTTCAATTGCATTCAGTTGAGGAGCTTTTAGCTCCAAACAAATAACCTCAGGAAGTTGTGGCGAAGCCACGAGAAGAGAGATCCAGAGATGGAAGGAAGTGCATCACGAAAGATGACAGATTATTGAATGATGCTTTATTTTTGGAGAACTCTAGTTCAACAACTTCAAGTTGATTCTTCATGGTTACATATTGGTTCTAGGCTTCAAATTGTGTGATGACATCCCCAAACCACATGATGGTTTCAGGATGGAAGCGGGCTTTAGCCTCCATGGCATCTGAGTACAATGAATTGGAACCAGTTTCAACTCCCTTCTAAATCATGAGTAACATTATTCTAATTTGGACAGGATCGCTAATGTAATTTTGCATGTTCTATCTATTCATCTCCAAATCTTCCTTGGTGGAAATCTGTCTGAGCTGCTCCAAGTACTCTTCGATCTCCTCCCGAACCTAGTTCCTAGGTTTGGATTTGGTGAGCGAGCCAACTGATGGGATATTATGTGTTTTTACCAATACATCCAAACTACTCAATAATCGTACATACGAGTCCTGGATGTTACCAATAAATTAGGCGAGTTGCTTGTTATTATGAATAAACATTCAAACTCTCGCTCTCTCCATCTCTACATGTGGCTTCATTTTATTCTCCAAGTCAAGCAATTCCCCTTTGTATCACATTGTTCATTCTTGCACATAGGTAATGGCATCTCGCATGTTCTTGAGAGTTTTAACAAAATATTTGATTTGTTGTTGTAGTCCATGCAAATGGAAAACTGCTTCATGTATAGTCACAAAATCCTCATAGAGGTTCTGCATGGTTTCTTCAAGTGTTGAAACTTCAACATGTATTGCTGCTCTCATATCCTCCAAGTATACCTATGTGGAAACTGTGTTATGTGCGACTACACGGAGTTGTTCTGTTTCTTACCTAGTAGACTTCAAGTTTTGTTACAATTTCTCATTCTCGGCCATCAAATACTGAATGTTTGATCTTCTTACACCTGCAAAGGACAAATTAGCTTCGACAATGGAATTTGGATTCTTCTCGGTGTCTTCCACTATCACCCTTTATCTAATGAATGAAGGTGATGCGTGATGATCCAGAAATTTATTTCTCTGTGTTTGTAAAATATTATTTTGGAACTCATCAAATGACAAATTGTACACGTCCATTATCGGATCATCATCAAGAGGAACAACATCCCCTTCCTCGGTCGGAACTGGCTCTGCAGTTGTAGGTGGTGCAAACCGAACGGTGACCTATGGTGCACTCGAAATTAGGTTGACATCTTCATTCTTCGGCTCTTGTTCCATATCCATGTCTGTAAATTCAATTAAGTGTTCAATCTTCTCAGCAAGCTCCTAGTCCTGCATCTTTTCACCTTCTTCCTCAACATCTTGTTGGTTCTATTCCTACCCTTCAACTGGTATCGATGTTTTTTCTCCTTCGATTGTGCATTTCCTTTCTTCTTCTTCCCGCTTCTGCTTCTCTTCTTGTTGTTTCCTCATCAGCTCCTGTTCCTCCTTTAGTTCTTGTTATGCTTGCTTCAATCTCAATTTCTCTTCTTGCAATCTTCTTTTTTCTCTCTGTATCCTTGACTTCCTCTTCGCTTTTGCTACTAAAGCTGCTTTCATAAAAATAGGATCTACTTTCATCTTGCATATTTGTTCTCCCCTTGGATTGTCAAAAATATTTATCTTTCCCTTATCTTGCACGGGATTGCTGCCCTTGTGGAGTAATCTGTGAATTCCCTGCTAAGTTGACCAGCTCACGAAATTTGGAGGAATTATATAAATTCCTCCATGGATCTTCCTCTAGACAATGAAATTCCCCATTAAGCCACTGAAAGTGAATTATGGCATAGTGGCCTTTGCAAATACTACGGGGATAATATAGATTAAAGTATTGGCTGATGAATGCAAACTCCATTATCTCCTTTTCCTCAGTATCCACGACTTTCAAGTTCTTAATATCGTATAATCCAATTTGCATAGGAAGAGTTAGCCAAGGTGCTTTATTCCTACTATGGAAAGCCGCTAACAACCCTGTGGTGAGATGATATGACACTTCTTGCATGACAATTTTGTCGGTGGCATACATTGGAAAAACATGCAGCGAATTCTCTCCATCGAGCACTCTAAGGAAGGTGCTACCTAATGAGGAAAACCAATCTATGATGTCTGCTATTTCCTCCATTGCAAGGTGGTTGCTATTCAAAGACGAGCTTGTAAAGCGATATGTTGAAATGGTCAGTTAGTTGTTCCATTACTCCTCGATGGTTGTAATCTAAAAGCAATTTACAATAGATATCCACAATATTTTCTCGTGGTTTCCATGTCCAATTCATGCGAGGAAACTGATTTTGTGCACAGATTGTGTATACTAAATATGAAAACATATAAAACCTTTATTTCTCACACTTGGCAGGATTTCGGGCCTCTGCTACATGGGCTCTCAACTATCGAGCTAACATATATGAGTAGTTCAACAACTTCCCTCATTCACAACCTAGTTCAATAATACTTCCCACCCTTTAGGAAATTTCTTTGTGCTCTGCTGACCATGTATCCTACAAGATAAGATAACCAAGAGTTGGTAGGCCTTCCTGAGAGACTTTTTCTTGTATGAATGGGTGGGTGTCTATCAAAATTTTGATGGCTCTTTTACCCAACCTTTAATAATATATCTTGTGTTCACATAGTTGTTGGTGGCATAGAAATATGAGTCCATGAGCCTCACTGGCTCGGGAAAGCGATACATTCGCTAATAATATTCTACCAAAAAGGTAGCGACCTTCTATTTGCTCGCATTGCTCGATGTCATGGTCTTCTCATCAATGTGTGAAACAATGTAGCTTATGACATCTGCACATGGGAAGGTTGGATATCTGCATGCGACCTCGTGTAGTCCTGACTATTGGATATTGAGATAAACCTGCTAGTCCTCTAGATATGCCTCAAGGCTCTTTGATGAGATAGCTTCATTAACTTGCTGCCATGTTAGTTTTGACTCATTATCTATAAACAGTTGAGTGTCTGAATATACTGACAAGTCTACTAGTGTTTTCTCAACTGCTTCTAGTGGTCTCTATTGAAGCAACTCTCTTTGGTTCCATGGTGACAATGAATTCTGGAGAGAAGTGCTTCACAAGTGTGGAACTTGTGGGAAAAAAAGACACCCATGGAAAGAAAACAATAGCATTTTGCAAATCTAACTTCAAAGCATGATCAAGTAGGAAAATGGGAAACTGATTAGAAGGATTGCATAATTTTTATCAACAAGCAAGGGAGAGTGGCTATGGGAACTGTACACTATGCAATCACAGTAGCCAAGGCTGCAACATGAGGCTTGATATTGCAAAATTCGCAGTTCAGCCTAGGCAGAGATTGGGATATACTGCACACTACGTAGTCTCAGCGGCTAAGGAGGCAGGTTGAGTCCTTCAACTACATACTACACAGTTGGGCTAGCCTGTACTATGAACTACGTAGTTGTAGAGGCCAAGCTCTTAGCTTGAGGCTTGGGATTGTGCAGTGCCTAGCTGGGAAAGGAAAAGTTTGGCCAAGGAATTTAGTGCAGATCTTCCCGGTGGAAGTGTGGAAACACAAGAAGAGCTAAGTGATGATGTGAGCTTGGGTGCATATCTGACTAAGTGTGAAAGAATCAATGAATATCAAGTGCAAAAACTAAACAAACATAAGGAAAATAAAGTATGTGAGGAGAGTCACCACAACGACGACAATTGGTGCAAAAACAAGAAAACTAATGTGACACTTTTGAAAGACAAATGACAACTTAGAACAACAATTCTACAAGCTAAAATAAGTTGAAACACAAACAAATGTGAAGAGAAATAAGAATAACAACACTCAAACAAGTGAAACAACAAAAAGAAACAAAAAAAGTGGCAAAGGACAATAAAGTGAAACTCACCCAGAAAAGCAACGACGACTGCATTAAAGGTTACTTTATCTCCTTGTGAATGCTATAACTCCAAGATCAAATTTGAAAATGAGCTCTAGAGGCGTCGATTAAATATATTTGAGTGAATTAGGGTTTATGACACACATGCCTAAAATCAAGGAAAAAGAAACACTTGGTGGAAGTTTCTAAAAATAGCGTGTTCCTCCTTCAGGATCCTAATAATGGATCCATATTTTTTAGGGATGAATTTTTCTTTTTATCTTTTTTTTTGCTCGTTTTTTTTTTTGGGAAACTTGCCATGCATGTTGTCTAGAAAGATTGTGTAGTTCTACGGAACTGGGAAACTTTCTAGCTCAGTGTAGTGTGTAGTTTCTGAGATTAGTGAGGAATTGCACAGTTTTTGGGCTCAGTGTTGTGATTCCTTCCATGGTTGTGTAGTTTCTAATATCAAGGTTGACTTCTAGTCTAAACTATGCAATTCCAATAATCAAGGTTGCTTTCCCTCAAGGATTGCGTAGTTTCTGGAGGAAAGCCAATAACTACTATAAGACCAAGTTGGGAGATTAGCTTGTGACTTAGAAATATCAACTAGGTGTGGAAACAAGCAGACACAAGCATAAATGAAAAAGATAAGTCTCCATCAAAGCATGAATACCTAAAACAAAATACAATATAAGCTCTTATGGATAGGAAGGAAGGCTCCAAAATCAAAGCATAGGCTAAATTTTTTAGGGTGGTTGTAGCTGCTACAACACCTTCATTTTACTCAGTATTATGCATGATCACTCAGGGATAGTGCTTTACAGAGAATTTTTTTTCTAACTTTGCAGGAAACATTTTTCATCCGAGCAATATTCATCCCAAATTGATAGTTGTTCCCTAGCGAAGACGGTAGAGGTTCTATAGTATTGTCTTCCCCAGGAGATTAAAATAGAGGATCACCTTTGTGAGTTGGCTTGGGTGCATTATTGGAGAAGATTCCTAACTTCTATTTGACCCAAGCATCTAGGTACATTCTCCTTGTGTTGGGTGCGGGATCCCCCAAGGGAATTCTTGGGGCTTAGAGCCCAGATTTTGGTCACAAATTGTAACTTCGATGTAACGACTTCACATTTTTTGGGTGCGGAGCGTGTAGCTTGTAAAAGAGTCATAGGGTTTTCCACCCTTAATTTTGTAATATAATGTCAGCTGTAGAGATCTACCCATGGTCCACGGACCATGGGATTGTATAAATAGAGTGAGGCTCTAAGTAGTTAAGACATCAAGCTAAGGGTGAAGAGTTGAGTCATATATGCAGTGTAAAGTATAGTTTTGGGTCATAGAGTAGGAGAAGGCTCTGCAGCTAAGTGCGTAGAGGCCTAGTAGTCCACAACTGAGTGCATAAACCCCTGAATCTGAGTGTGCAGGGTGAGTCAAGTCTGTAACAGTTGAAAACATTAATAAAGAGAAGTTTTATATCAATTCTATGTATTTGTTTCCTGTTTACTGCATTGAATATATTGGGTGTGAATTGCATGTCTACTGTTTATATGATGCACAAATATATATGACTTTGTTGATTAAGTGAATGAAAAATAGAACATCTGTTTTTGTGAAGTTAACTAACATTTGTAAAAGGATAAGTAAGATACGTGATGTAGTTTGGGGAAATAGCGTAGATCGTTGCCATAGTAGCACAAAAGCATCTCAGCCCCTGGTTGGGGTTGTGCGAAAGGCGATTATAACATATCGCGAAGGTATTGAAGGTTAGAATAGTGAGCGAAGTGACCTACATGAAGGTAAGCATAGTTGGACTAAATCGACACCTCAGACATCTCAAGGGTGTGGAAACTTGGTTCCAGCATCACCCCATACTACTTCAGTTGAGACTTCAGTCTGCGCTCCATGGGCAGATGCCGAAAGGGCCAGTAGTGTAGGGATTTGTTTGGCTAAATAACTCCGAACTTGGGTTAGGCCCCCTCGAGCCAACAAATGGTTCCATTGCCGGGACCAGAATCTGCATAGAGATGTATGATGTCGTATCATTGGAATCCAACTAAGAAAGAAATTGAAGGATGGTTGGACAAAAGAATTCACGAGTTCGCAATGAAGGAGAATAGGAACCCGCGACTGTCAAAAGAAGAGTGGTTAAATGGCTACCTATACACCGCGATCCTACGAGTGGATCATGAAGCTAGTAGATAGCTAAGGAAGGTGGAAACTTGACAGTCCTATTGTGTGAACCGAAAATTTAGTGCAAAGTTTGGAAGCATCGGAGGATAAGATCAGGCGCGCCGTTGATCATTGGATCGATCAGATTATAGTAGGATTCATTACTGAGCTCACCGTTGCCACCTCAGTCAGTTATAATGAGGTAGAGTGACACTTTCTCAAATGATCGTGAGCTAAGTACATAAAGTCTTTAAATACTTGGATTAAAATTTGTAGGTTTTAACCCCGTACAGAAATTACCTGCATACGAATTCTAAATCACAGAAAAATAAACAATGTGAGATCATAACACATAAAAACACATATGCACAGAGATTTTCCCCTGGATCCCAAAATTGGGACTACCAGCTTAATTTTTCATTATGTTCCTTTCAATGTTACAATA
>APFE030845801.1:39062-68405 GCA_000404065.3 Pinus taeda
CTTCAAAATGTCCACCTTTACCAGCAACACCTTTTTGTCTTCTATCATATCCCTCACAAAGTGATACTGAACATCAATGTGCTTTGTCTTGGAATGATAAGCAGGGTTCTTTGCCAAGAAAATTGCACTTTGGCTGTCACAGTCTATCCTTATAGCTCCCTGTACTAACCCCATACTTGAACACAATCTCTGCAACCAAACTGCTTCCTTGCTTGCATGAGTGGCTGCCATGTATTCTACCTCTGTAGTTGATAGTGCCACCACAGATTGTTTCTTACTCATCCAACTAACTGCACCTCCAAATAGGTTAAACACATACCCAACAGTTTCTTTACCCTTATTGAGGTCTAGCAGTTCCAAAGTAAAGTTCGCTAATTGACTCTGAATTTGTTGCACTCGTATATGAGTGTCTCTTATTGGCGATGATTCTAGTTTCATCATGATCTCCAATGCTTTATCTTGAGTCTCAATCTTTTACTGCATTAAGGGAAACCTGATATGTGGCAACAACGTGGCTATAAACCATTCCTTATGCTTCTTTGGACATATTTTGAAGCTCACATGTCCCATTAATACTTTGAATTGTTGATCTAGCTCCCATACAGATTCACTGACTTCTTGTTTGATCTCCTTCAACTCTGTTATACATTTTGATTCTGACTTCGACTTTCTGAATTCTGGCACCAGTGCTTTCCTAATCTCATCTAACATAGTAGTTCGATTATTCACATAATACTTCATATACTAGGTTAGCACTCTTTCCCGCAACGTCGTAATGAGCTATGCCTTCTTAACATATTCATCATTGACCTATCTTTCCTTCCATACTACATTAGCGACGAACCAAAATTGCTTAAGATCCTCCGCTACGAGGCCTTTAAAGGTAGGCATCCTAATATCATCGACCATTCTTCTTCTCAGGGGGTTAGGTGGAGGGGGTGGTGGTGTAGGTGAATTATGTCAAGGGGCATGGGGTGTGAGTGGGGTAGATGGATGTGGAATCCCAAAGGCAACTTGATTCCTTTGGATTGGGGAGGGGAATATGGCAGGGTGGTAGGGTTACTTCTTTCTTCTTCACTTTTAGATCTTCCTAGTAATGGATTATAGTTAGTTTTAATAAAAAAGATTGGTTCATGATTTACTTTGTAACGCTTCCCTCTTCGTGTAGATCCTCATTTAGACTAGTTTTGTCCTTGCCCGAACATCAATCTAACTGCATGCATAGTATACCCTTTTCACACAAAAGCATCTTAATCTAGAGACTGAGAGAATATGAAAAATTACCTTGCGGACCTTTGAAAAATATTCTTTCAACTTCAGTATATGATACGATTGCGTCTATCATAAATTTAGTGATAAATCCTCACAAACTACTATCGATCTAGAAGCCAAAAACTCTGGAAATTTTGTTGTTGGTATTCTTGAGTATTTGTATCAAATCAGGATTCCGTCCCTTGGGTTCGTCATTCTTGAAACAGGTCCTATGTTCAGTCGATTTTGAGACCCACTCGTATAGCTCAACGTGGAATGAACCAAATAAAAATGTGTACTTCTCTTAAAAAATATACCTCTGCAACCAATCTTCAGTCGATTGTCTAGGGTTTCTGTTTTCTTTTTCTACAAATTCTCTTTCTTTTTTATCAACCCACTTCTCGATCTCTTTCTACGACGGATGCCAAAACATATCCCTCAAACAGATCCTGGGCTCGACAATAGAACCATTTGTTGGCTTAAGGGGCTTGACCCAGGTCCAGAATGCACTTCGCAACCATCAAAACCCTCAACTGCTATCCCTTTCGGCAGCAACCTGCAAGTAGGTCGCAGTCTCACCTGAATTAGTTATGGGAGATTGCATAACCAGGTTTCTACATTCTGAGGGATACTGAGCTAAGGTTCCCAAGTATTTTCTTCTATGTTAACCTTATCTACAACTTCACAATTATAAAAGACTTCAAGCAAATACTGTGCTTAATAGATTTTACTTAGCACAAAAATATAACAAAAAGGTAGCATAATACAGATTAATTCACACAAATGGAGTACATAACATGCATAACAATAACTATAAGCACAAATATAACTCAAAATACACAGTGTTTCTTCAAACATATTCTTCTTTATTGATAGAGATTTTCAATGATTACAGTATTTGTCGACCTGCGTACCTAGCTGCAGGTGTTCTACGCACTTAGTTGTGGAGCCTTTCCTCAAAATACAGACCGAAACTTACATATTACAGACTTTATGCCAATTGGTCATCTCCTCCTATCATTTATTATTCTTCACTAAGGTATTACACATCCTTAAATACATTTCGTTCTTACAAAAACCATGGTCCACATACCATGGATCCACAAAACATGGACAACTACCTGATACCCATTACAAAATAAAGGGCTTTGACCCGCCCCAAAGCCCCAATATTTTCACGCAACTAACTAACTTAGCGTGCTCCTCGCTATCCACTCCTTCTTTTGCGAAACCTTTTATAAAAAATTTGGACCAAGTTGGGCCATGCCCAACAATACGTGGTACAAGAAAGTATGGAAAATTCCTGGTTGGATGGTTGAAACTAACTACAAGAATTAACAAGGGAAAAAGGAATTGTAATAGGCAACAATATGTTGGTAAAGCATTTAGGACGAGGGCTGTTGTGGGACATTAGTACCCCATATTGTCTAATGGTTTCCATGAGCATGTTATGACTGATATGATGGTTTGGAGGCAGGGATAAGCCTTGGTTTTGAGGCAGGAATATGCCTTGGTTTTTGGACCTTCCGATACGAGGAAACCTTACCAAGGGATGGATAGCCCGAGAAAAGGGATTTCAGGGAACTTGGAAGGTGAGCGACTGCATGGAAGGGGGTGACCGGATTGCCTAAGCGACTATGCAATAGAGAAGGGAAGGTCAGAGGATGGATTTGTTTTGGTCATTATCATTTTTAGATGGAATCAGATGCACTTTGGGAGTGTTCCCTAGAATAATGAGTCGGTAACTATTCGCTAAAGGAACAGGGAACACAAGGATTATAGCATTAGACATTGAATGCAAGTTTGAGTTTGGAAGTGGGTTTTGGAATTCCTAGGAAGGAGGCGAATCCTGGTATTGCTTTGAGGGTGGAGGTGTGAGCCTCTGGATTCCCTTGTTGTTGATACAATCATTATCTCCTTTTATTTGTTGGTTGAACAAATGTGCATATGTATATTATTGTAAATATTGTATCGAGTTGGATTAAAAATCTCCATAGACAGTATAGTTATTTGTTGGTTGAAGCAAATGTGCATAAGTATATTTGGTTTAAATTTTAAATACCATAATGAGTTGTGTTATAAAGATCTAATAAATGATATGATTGTCATGTTTTCAGTGGTGGTCATTGTAAATACTGCAACAAGCTGGGGTATAAAGATCCAGGGAAGTATGTTTTTCTTTTCAGTGGTTTTGCTGGTTGTAGGTGTCATAGAACACCAAGGATGATGTTTCCCTAAGGGGGAGGGGTTTGTAACAACCCCGGGTTAAAATTTCATGTAATAAAGTTAATAAAGGCAAAGTAAGACCAAGGTCATGGGACATTTATTACAAGATTATTGTTGGGAAAAATATCCTAATGGGCATCACTTGATGTGTTTAAGGCTAAGGGGAAATTGGAAAAGGCAATGACAAAGGCTTTGAAAAGGAAAAAATATATTTTTGGCACTTTATTTATGAAAATAAAGGAAATTAGGAGAAAAGGGAGGTGAAAGGTCATAGGTTGCATGTAAGGAGGAAATTGAAGGAAAATTAAGGGAAATGAAGAAATTAGAGGCATCAATAATAAAACGGCTTCTAAGAATCAATTCAAAGCCTTTGGTAAGTTCAGTTTCAATATTAGTCTCAGTGACGAGAAGAGCACCAAGAGGAGAAAGAAAGAAAACAAGCAAAGGGAGGACAAGGAAGGCAAAGGAAAGGATAGATCAAGCAACTTAAACAGGAATACTTGCAGGTAACAGGTTACATGTATGATTTCCTAGTTGTTTTTGGCATGCATGGTACATGCATGTGTATACTTGGTTTGTTTGTTATTGATGGAATGTATTTTGACGTGTTTTGACACTGATTTTAGCCTTCCCTTTCTATTTCCAGATAGCCATGGTGTGATGGGATTCTTTCTCAGTTGAGCTTTGGATTACCAGAAGATTTTGGATCTCGGTGAGGTGGTATCGGGAAAATACCAAGGGTTGGGATCGACATGGTTTTCTCCGGGATGCCCTCAATAGGTGGGTGGAGACATGAAAATTCCGCGAGGGATGGTAAAGGAATTATGAGGCATCCAATCTCAGTTTGGTTTTGTGATCTCAGGAATGGTTTAGGTGAGATCACAGTATGGTGAGGTTGGAGGTGGTTTAACCTCTGGATTACCTTGGTTGTTTATGGATTGGTTTATCCCATGAGATCCCACATTTATGCTTGGAATATGGCACAGAGGTGATTGAATAAAATAAATATATAGTTCAACCCAATCTATGGTCGAGTGGTACGTGGAACTCCTAGATCTAGTTGACTTTTACGTATGGTTAATAAGAGTTAAGTTTCTCTTGCTTTGATGAGTAAATTTACTTGTTTTTTTGTGGCTTTAATAATTGTTCTATCATTGGTATTTATTTGGTTATATGCTCGTTATAAGCATGGTTATTTGATGGGTCTAAGTATGGCTCTTATCACATTTTCATTGATGACCTAACTAGTGTTATAACAGTTATTGTGATAAGGAATTGGTCATTCTTGTTAAACCTCAAATAAATTTTCATATCCTTATGTTCATATATGCATTCATAACCTATAGGTTGCATGTTTACCATGTATTTAACGGAATTCCAGTCCCGATTTGGAAGAGTCGGGTCAATTCTTGGTTCAAGATTTGGTTTATAAGCTTTTCCTATATGTCGCTCATTATTTATGAAATTTTAACTGATTTCGAGGTAGAGGCATGAGTCTTAGCCCTAAAAAAGTGGCCTAGAATTCAGGGTCGTTGGCATAGAACTAACTAGAAAATTCCATATTCATTGGTAGGTAGGCCTATGGGAGTGACTAGAGGCTTATATTCACTTTCATTCCTTAGAAAGGGAGTGACTAAGGCTTTTAGGTTAGTGAAAAAGAGAGTTATCTCAGGGGTTAGACACCTATATGGGTTGGGTTTCTCCTGTAGGTCCTGTAACACCTGAGGGAAGTTAGTAAAGTCTTAATTTATTGAATCCATTTCCTTAAGATCATAAAGTAGGTTGATTCTTATCATAGTAAACCTCTACTCATGTTTACCCTCGGCAAATCGGTGAAAGTGGTATGTGGGAGGATGGGCTGCAAATCTTTTATGAATGAAGATATATATTTACAACGAATACACAATATTTAATGTTTAATGAATCAAATGTCAATCCAAGAAAGTACTATTAATGATTTCACTTGTGGAGATCCAAAGTATTTGCAATATTAAATATGTAAAACTATTAGTAATGTTGTCATACAAGTTATGGGCCACTATAAAATTGGTAATAATTTTTTCAGAAAATTCATCCTAGTTATCATCACATATGAATTAGGCCCTTTCAACTTATAACCTTATATGATTATAAAATTTCATAATTATATTAAATCTCTAAATAAATAAAAAATAGCATACCAATTTTATCTATAAAAAAAGTCAATAAAAAACAAATCTTGAATCATTAATTATACATAATTCCCAAAACTAATACATAATCTTTAGTTTACAAAACAAATTGTTTAATAATTATTATTCTTAAAATCAACCAAAAAAACTAATAAAAAATCATGTTATAAAAAGGAGAAAATGAACTTGTTCAAACTATTCGTAAAATCGTTCTCAACAAAGTCTCTTTCCCCTTAATATTCTAAATTGCATTATTTCCATCATTATTATGTTGAAACTGCTAAAAAAATATCTTATTCAATCATCATTATTCTAAATCACTAGAAAAACATCGTATTCAATAATCATTATTGTTAATGACTAAGAAAGTACCCTAGTTTTCGAAAAAAAATCAAATAAAAACGTGTATATTTCTTTTTCAATATAATGGCATTAAGAAAAAATATTTGAAAAGAATAATTAACCAAATTATCATATTTTAATTAGAAATTTAGAAAATAGTCTTACATTGATTAAAGAATGATATAGATAAATGCATGTATATTATTTTAACATAGAGAAATTATTTAAATTGCATAATCAACTAACTGAACGAGTTTCTCAATCCCATATCAATATACTAAACTATTTAACTAAAAATATCTTTGAATCTAAATAAATCTAATCAATTCGTGAAAACATACTCATGTAACATATAATCACATCTAAAATAAAATTATATAATCTAACTATTTTATGTCATCCACATTACGTGGAATACTGCAATCAAATCATTTTTGTCCATAAATATGTTCTAATAAGATTCTGAAATGGTTTGGTTAGTCACCTATCCAAGGTAGTTCAACCATTTTCTGAACTCTTACAGATTTTGGCAACCAACTGCTCTAGCGATTCCTCAACCTCTCGAAGAGTTGGTTGTTCACGTGGATCCCCTTTGGTACACATAACACCTATCTTCGCCAGCATCACAACAATTCCATTCCCATAAATTCACTTACATCATGTGATTCTTGTTCCTAATCGTCTTCTTCATTTCCAATCTCCTCCACCAAATTCCGGTCAATCATCTCCAACAATCTATCGAGGAAATGCATCGTCCACCCAACTCTGTAATAATTGCCTTTCTTCAGAGAATGCTAGATCTGTCGACCTCTTTCTTGTGACCGTTTCCAACACCAAGATGTTGTAGTTGTATACATCCCCTTTCATATTTTGTAACCAATATCTTGTAAACAAATTTGATGTATATAACCTTTATCAGTGACTCATATATATATATATATATATATATATATATTATATATATATATATATATATATATATATCCCATGTACAATATCATAAATTTATATATCAAACCTTTATCAGCGACTCATATATATATCCCATATACAATATCAATCATTTATGTATAAAACCTTTATCAGTGACTCATGAATGTATATATTCGATATAAAACATGGCTCATCAATCAAATGTATCCGTATTTACCTGGTGGGACAAGACTGGAGGTGTCCCATGAGGCTGTTGTTGTTGAACCATCATGCGCTTGCTGCGAGATTATGAGGGTGTGAAATACCGAAGTCTCCAACATGGGATGTCATCGTCTCAACCAATCAAACATTGGAAGGTTTTAGATTGCAATGAACAATGGACAGAGAGAATTTATGGTGAAGATATGTCATTCCATGATCCACATCCTTAAGAATGATCAACCACCTTTTCATACCCAACTTGCAATTATTTTCCCTGCAATGCAAATTATTATCCAGGCTTCCCTACGACATGAACTCCATAATAAAAAAATTGGCCTGCAAACTTGAGCATACGTCCACCATTCTCACCAGATTTCGATTTCAGAATCTACCCAACGTCTTTCATTCTTTTATATTTCTCTTGTATGCACCTTTTGATGTGGTAGAGTTTAATACACCCTTATACATTGACCCCCTGAATTGAGCCCCTTGATTAGTGACCAGCTCCCTTGGGAATCCAAACTTATAAAAGGTGTTTTCCCTTAGAAACTTTGCCACCTTCTACTTACTTCATCCCACTTTGTTAAATAATCAGTGCATATAATCGTGCATCTCCTTTGTCCAGATGGGGGATCAATTGGTCCAATGAAATCCATGCCCCACTTCTCAAATGGCTCAAGGGTCACTTGAGGTTGTAGGAGTATTTCATCCTTTGGTGTACGCTTTCCCATCCTTTGGCACTCATCATATATAGCAGTGTATCTCCTAGCATCTTGGTGTAGAGTAGGTAAATAGTAGTCATCTTGGAGAATTTTGAAGGAAAAAATTCAGTTAAGGGGAAATTTGTTTTCATTTAAGGAGAATACCTCCCTCAATAAGAAGGAGTTTTGATTTTTTTTTGTAACATCGAGAGTTGTTCCTGCTTTTCTAAATGGTCTCCAAGTCAGCTTATATGAATTAGACAAATTTTTACATTAAAAGGACAAGTCAGCCTAGGAAGAATTCAAGTGAGCCAACCTATGAAGAGGTGTCTTTTGGCTTGTCACACCCTCATTCGAAAAGTATAAATAAGAATAAGTGATGTCTCATTTGAAAACCTAGGAAGTGTAATTAATCATTTCTCTCTTCATCATTCTTGGATAGTTGCACATTTGAACAAGAAGGACGAGTTTGATTGGGCAATGATTGAGCTAATTTGACCTTTGTTTGACTGAATTTGAATATCCATTAATTGAATTTGTTTAATTGCACACTATAGGCCATTGACCACAGTTGATCGTAGGGCCAAAGTTGATTTTAGGCCTATTTGACTAGATTGAGTTGACCAACATTGAATTTTGGTTATTATGACTAGTTTGACCTGAATTGACTTGTTTCTATTTTGATAAGGTTTGACTACTATTTGGGCTTGAATATTGGCACATATTTCTAGACAATTTGTTGATTTGTAAACCTTACTAAAGAATAATTTCTTGTAAATAAAAGTTGTTGGGTTTTCTTCCAATGTTGGGTTTCCTTAGATAAATTGGTTGACTTTGTTGTGCATGGTTGTATTTATATTATCTTTACTGTTTCCATTCCATTTACTGTTGATATTTTCTAAAGTTTAATTATTCAATGATAGTAGTGGCATAAAATATTGGTTGGAAATAATTAGGAATCAATTATCTAGCAAAAAATCATATTCTATTATATAATTTTTAGAATTTCAACATAAATTAGGCCCTTTGAGCTTATCAACTTCTATGATTAGAAAATTTCATAATTATATTACATATTTATATAACAAAAAGGAAAAAAATAGCATACCAATTCTATTAATAAAATAAATTAATAAAAAACAAATCCTAAACCATTAACTATACATAAATACCAAAACTAACACATAATCTTTAATTTACTATAAATTTTATTTTAACAACTAAAAAAAATGTGATAATAATGTGCATATAAAATAAAATAAAATACAATAAAAGAGAGGAGAAATTGTACTCTTTTAAATTATTTATAAAATTGTTATTAATAAAGACATATTTCAACTTGACATTATAAAATTATTATTAACAAAGTCATCTTTCCACTTGACATTATAAAATTGTTATTAACAAAGACATCTTTCCACGTGATATTATAAAATTGTTATTAACAAAGACATATTTCCACTTGATATTAAAAATTATATTAGATGGATTATTATTCTTAACCATTAAGAAAATATTTTATTCAATAATCATTATTCTTAATGACTAAAGTTTATAAAGAGTTTTTCCAAAAGAACATATGTATATTCCTTGTTCTCATATTGAAAGTGGATGACACAATCAAATAATTTATTTGAGTGAGATGATGAAGAAATTGATTATATTTCAATTAAAAATTAAAAAAGCACACTTACATTATATGTGCGTGTGTGTGTAATTTTAAAATAGAGAAATTATTTTGAGTAGGTAAATCTCTTATATTAATATTGAATGCTAATTAAATAGAGCATATCTCTCAATTTAACCAATTCTAACCAACTCTTAAAAATTAAAAAAAATACTTAAACTTATAATTATCCCTGATACCCAGAACAATTAAAAATTATATACTCTAACAATTTCATATAATCCACATTACATGAAATAATACAAATTAATCATTTTATATAATAGAAGATAATCATTTTCTTCCACAAACATGTCCTAATCAAATTCTGAAATGGTTTTGTCCATCACCTGTCTAAGGTGGTTCAACCAATTTTTTGAACTCTTATGGATTTTCTACCTCGACCTCTCGAAGGGTCGGTCGTTCATGGGGATCTCCTTTTGATACACATCACACCTATCTCCACTAACAACACAACAATTCCATGTCCCATAAATTAACTTACATCATGTGAATCATGGTCTTCGTCATCTTATTCTCTTCTCATCTCCTGCACCAAATTCTCGTCAATCACCTCCAACAATATGTTGGGGAATGCATTGCCCACCAAACTCAGCAATGATTGCCCTTATTTTCTTGTATGCACCTCCTGATGTGGCCTACTGTATAACCTTGAAATCAATGATTCGACCATTGTCTAATCCGTTGTTATACACTAACCCATGGGTGCCATGTCCATGAGACAAAATCCTTTAGATTGCTTTAGAATTCCCAATTTACCATTATTCACCAACAATGGGTGAAAATCCATATTGAAATAGAAAAAACATTAAACATATCACACTAAGTAGAAGGAGAGTGTGGTAGGTTTAAGGTGGTAAATAATGATGCAACAATTCATCAAACATCCACCATTCAAATCCATGTGGATGCTTCATATGGATAACATGTGGTGGGGTAAAATACCCTATAGAGCAAGTTTAGATGGAAATGTTTCATACTGCATTGACAAATGATGAAAAATTAGAGAGGAATTTCCCCTTTCAAAATGAATAAGTCTAAACATTCTACTTTATAAACATTTTCTAGTAATCATCACCAAAATTTGATTAAGTATTGGTTGGTTAAATTGCAATTTAACTTGCTTAAATTGGATTTTTTAATGTAATAAAGTACTTAATACCCTAAAAACCCCTTATCACATCCAACTTTTGCAATCTCAACAACTCATATATGCAAAACCAACAATATTCTAATTTTTTAGCCAAATTTTGAGTAAAAGTGATTAGAAAAATGTACCTAGGAAAAATTCAAAAAGTATAATGATTGGTACTACTTTACAAATGGAAAGTTGGCGTAAGTAGCATACCCTCAACATGGAAAACAGAGTGCCAAAGTGAATCCAAATGGTTACATTTATCAAAGATAGGAGGTTATTTTTTTGGATGAAATGGTTACATTTATCAAAGATAGGAGGTTATTTTTTTGGATGTTCCATGAATAATGAATAGAGGTTTCACATAATTTCAAAATTAGGAATGAATTGAGGCTCATTGATACATTTTAAGCTTATTTTTGTGGGTTAGCAATACAAATCAATGAGAATCGAAAATGATTATATCAGGTGATCTCAATAGGTCACAGTGCAACAAAATCAAAGAAGACACTATTGTCTAGTGCATACATGGTGATTAATGCTCATTGTTATATATCGTCACCCTTGGGCTTACTTTCCTCTTCCTCACTAATGAAACCATATCCCTTCTTATTTTCTCTCCATAGCCACTTTAGACCTTTATATTATATTTTGAAATGATATTTACATATCTTGAGTACACCATGGAACGTACTACCACATGGTACATAGAAAAAATGCTTAGCACAATTACATGCCTGACAACTCACTAGATGGCGGCGTTGCACTATACACTAGGAATTGACATGAGATATTTACATGACTTACACATTGGTTCATGTATTTAAGATCATATTTTTCAACGTACATCGTCATAAAGAATTATTTACAATTTATACATAATTTAATTAACTAGATCCAACAGGTCAAAAATGGAGTACAAAATTTGGCATACTCATATAGAAATATCAACAAGGAGAAAAGCACAACTCCTAAAGATGATCATCCAAGGAATAATAAAGATTATAAATTCCTAACTTATGAGATTTATTACTTGCTCAAACACTCAATGGATGTATACCGATGCTATTCCTTGCCTTGATAGGAATTGTAGCTTTCAACATAGAAGCAACTACTATCTATACATCCCTTAAGATGCATATAAAGGAAACTTTGCATCCTATGCAAGGAGAATCATTGGAAGTATTCCAAGAAGAAAGATAACATATTCATAATATTTTCATTAATGAGATTAGCAATATATGAAATTTTGTGCAAATTGAGAGCCAATTGTGTGAGGCTTTCTCATAAAATATCAATTTCATATTTAGTTTTCACTCTATAATTTTTTTCTTGGACATAGGACAACTACTACCAATTATAGACAAACCATCATAATTAGATCAACAAAAGGTGAGACTTTGTAGACAATATTCATCAGTGTTTTAAACATGCAAAAATCCTACCAACAATAAGGTAAATGGAGCATGCTATCTTTATTTTTGCCATGTGTTATGTTAACAAATATTAGGAATGCAAATCCAATTAGACAAGATTGAAAGCTCCTTAAGTCTAGAACAAGCACACTATTGTTAAGAATAAAACAAAAAATCTTTAATAAATCAAGATACAAATTTACAATGAATGCACAATTTTCTATCGTTTAATGAATCAAATGTCAATCCATACAAATGAGTATTTCACTTGTGGAGATCAAACGTATTTGTAATATTAAATATGTAAGACTATGAGTAATGTTATCATACAAATTATGAGCAAATATCAAATTTGGTAATAAAATTTTGAGAAAATTCATCCCAATTATTATCATATATGAATTAACTTGTTACAACTTATCACCTTATATGATTATAAGAGTTCATAATTATATTAAATATTTTTTTAACAAAAATATAAATAAATAACACACCACTACCAATTCTATCTGTGAAATAAGTTAATAAAAAACAAATCTTGAATCATTAATTATACATAAATCCCAAAATTAATAAATCATATTTAGTTTACAAAATAAAATGTTTAATAATAATTACTCTTCACAACCAAAAACCTAATAAAAAAACATGATATAAAAAGGATAAAATAGACTTATTCAAACTATTCATAAAATTGTTCTTAACAAAGTTTTTCTCCACTTAATATTATAAATTATATTCCATCATTATTACATTGAAACCACTATAAAAAATATGTTATTCAATAATGAATATTCTAAACCACTAAAAAATCATCTTATTCAATGAATAATCAATATTCTTAATGACTAAAAAAATATATAATTCAAACGAAAATATGCATATTTCATTTTCCTATATTAAAGAAGAATGACATATTAAAAAAAAATATTTGAATAGAATGATTAACAAAATTATCATATTTTAATTATTATTATTATTAGTGTTTTTTTTTTTTTTACATTAATTAATTAAAGAATGATACACATTTTCCTATATTGAAGAAGAATGACATATTAAAAAAATTATTTGAATAGAATGATTAACAAAATTATCTTATTATTATTATTATTAATTTTTTTTTTATTTTAATTAAAGAATGATACACATGAATACATGTATATTATTAAGATGAAAAATGATTTAAATTACATAATGAATTACTATGAGTTGTTTCTCAATTCCATATCAATAGAAAAAATTAATTCAATAAAAATATCTCTCTGAATATAAATAAATCTAAACAAATCTTAAAAACTTACTCCTCTAATATATGATCACAGTTAAAATAAAAATTATATAATCTAACCATTTTATATCATTCACATTAAGTGAAATAATCTAATCATATCATATCATTTTTCTCTATTGATATGTGCTAACCATTTTAATAAGAAATTTAGAAAACATTTTTACATTAATTAAAAAATGATATACATAAATACATGTATATTATTTTATAATGATAAATTATTTAGATTAAATAATTCACTAATTGAGCAATGTCTCAATCCCATATCAATATACAAAACTAATTCACTAAAAAATATCTTTAAATTTAAATAAATCAAACCAAATCCTAAAAACATAATCCTCCAGGATATAATCACATCTAAAATAAAAATTATATAATCTAACCCATTGATGTCATCCACATTAAGTAAAATAATTTAATCAAATCATATTCCTCCACATATATGTGCGTTAACCATGGAGTAACTTAACCTAGTCATTTTCCTCCACAAACATATATCCTAATCAGATTCTGAAATGGTTTGGTTGGTCTCTGTCCAAGGTGATTCAACCAATTTTCTGAACTCTTATTGATTTTGGCAACTAGGTTCTCTAGCGATGCCTCAACCTCTTGAAGATTCGAAGAATCGGTCATTCATGAGGATCCACTTTGCTACACATCACACCTATCTTAGCCAACGTCACAACAATTCCATGTCCCGTAACATCATGTGATTCTTGTTCTTCATCCTCTTCTTCCTTTCTTATCTTCTCCACAAAATTCCCATCAATCACCTCTAACAATCTCTCAGGGAATGCATCGCGCACCCAACTACGCAATGATTGCCCTTCTTATGAGAACACTCCATTTGTGGGTTTCTTTCTGGTGATTGTTTCCAACACCAAGATGTCGTAGCTGTACATGTCCCCTTTGATGGACATTCGCCCTCCTATACCATATTCTGTAATCAATTTATATAAGCAACTCACATATATATCCCATGTACAATATCAATCTTTATATATATAATATTTATATATTAGCCACTCATATATTTCCCACATACGATATGGCTCAATTTATCAAGTGTATCAGTATTTACCTGGTGCAATGTAACCAACATATCCTATCCCAAGACTGGAGGTGTCCCCTGAGGCTGTTGTTGTTGAATCGTCAAGCACTTTTGGCCAGATCAACAGCCTTGAAATAATAAAATCTCCAACATGGTTCGTCATCATGTCATCCAATAAAACGTTGGAAGGTTTCAGATCGCAATGAACAATGGTCGGAGAGCAGTGATGGTGAAGATATTCCATTCCATGAGCCACATCCTTGAGAATGCTTAGCCGTCTTTTTAGACCCAACCTCCAATTATATTCACTACAATGCAAATCCTTATATGGGCTTCCCTGCAATATGAACTCCATAATCAAATATTTGACGTGCAAACTTGAGCATACACCCACCATTCTCACCAGATTCTGATGTCGGACTCTGCCCAACGTCTTGCATTTTTTTATGAGTCCCTTGTATGCACCTCTTGATGTGGCAGAGTGTATAACTTTGACATCAACTATTATGGAGTTGTCTAATATGCCCTTATAGACTGACACATGGGTGCCACATCCCATAATGTTATCGAGGCTTAAACCATTAGTTTCTCTGTTGAACTCTTCCTCACTTACAATTTATTTTATTGATATTATAAATTGTTTTAGATGAATTATTATTATTAACCATTAAGAAAATATTTTATTCAGTAATAATTATTCTTAATGACGAAAAAAGCATCATAGTTTATAAAGAGATTTTCCAAAAATAAAATATGTATATTCCTTATTCTCATATTGAAAGTGGATGACACATTAAAATAATTTATTTGAGTAAAATGACGAAGAAATTGATTATATTTGAATTAAATTTTCAAAAAAGAGACTTACATTGTGTGTGTGTATGTGTGTTATTTTAAAATAGAGAAAATATCTTGATTAGGTAAATCTCTTAACTACATATTGATATAGATATTTAATTGGTTCTACAAGAATAACATATAAATATAAGGGAGGAAGGAGGATGGAGTTATGGAAAACTCCTCGAACAACACCTGATACGGGCTAGGGTTCGGAACACTCCAGAGCCTACATATTGACCATGCTTGACCACCCTCAATGGAACAAACTCATCCTCTCCTCTTCGCCGTTTATTCCTACATGCCCATGATTAGTGCCTGACTCCGTTTACTCCTATACGACCGTGAATATTGCCTCACTGCATTCTCTCCACAGGCGGTGCAGTTACAAAGACAATGGTTTGCAGCACCTAGTGGTAGCTGGAACGTCTTTTTTGGACAGTTAGGTATGGAGCTCAACCAGGTTGATTACTCTAATGACCCTTTTGTTGATGTCTCCATCTAGAAGTCACCTCCCCTGATCTTGGAAGGGTTGTTCCCTCATAACAGTGACATGCCAGATGTCCTTGCTCCCTTGCCATCGATTTTGGGTCCCTCCTACCCAATTGTTTCCCTGCCTGAAGACCCCCTCACATGGCTGGATTCCACCACACCCCCCCTTATCGTTGACATCCCTACAGTTTTTGGCTAGGTGCATAGGGTTTGACCACACCATTGACCCCTTGGGTTATCCACCTCACCCTCTGCCTGCTAATTTGCATTACACTTCATCCGTCCCTTAAGGAGGACCCTTGGTACAATTGTAGGAAACCCCTCTCGCTTCGCTTTCGATTGTTCCGACCTTTGGCTGTTTTGCAGGCTCTCCTCCGGTTTTGGAAGCGAACCCTAGAGGGTTTGGACTGAATTTATAGAACTCCCACCAGCGCGATCCTCAGGTGGACATTTTCAAAAAGGGTTATAGGCCAGGGAAAAAGGCGAAGTGTGTCAAGGCTAAGACTCTAGATATTGCTCTACGTTTGGGGGAGGATATCCAGTGGGGCGAAGCCATGGACACTGCTGATAGGGTTTTGATGGATAGGGTTCGAGGGAGGAACTACTCCACGGTTAGGCTCAGGCAATGGACTGCAGAGATTTGGAGATAGCACATGGCTGAACTACCTTTTTTACAAACCTTCGTGCAAGGATGGTTTTCGCTGCGTTTTGCAAAAGACAAACATACCACCTGGGTATTATCTAGTTTCTCGCACATTGAGCAAGCCTCTGTGCTCCTCAATTATGGAACACTCTTTTCAACCATGAGAGAGCAATTGGGAACAGGACCTCTGTGGGTCAGATTACTAGGCCTGCCTCTACACTTCTGGTCGGAGGACATATTTAGGCGCATCAGGAATGCATTGGGTACCTATTTGGAGCATGATAAATCATACCTGTCCACAGGTATCATGGCATATGCAAGGATACTGGTTCATCTTGATACTGGGGAAGGACTACAAGAGAAAATTACCCTACTCTAGAAACATTAGTCTCGAGTACAAATTCCTGATTATGGGGGGGGTCCCCTTTAGGTGCAGGAGGTGCCACAAGGTGGGTCATTTATGCAAGGATTTCCCTTTGAATGGGACAACTAAAGTAGTGGACCAGCAGAAGACAATCCCATCCAAATCTACCAAGTAACATGAGTAGCGCATCAACACTGAAGCAGTAGTGACAAATACGGGAAAGGAGAATACGAAGAAGCGTGAAAATGAACCCATTCGGCCTCCCTCTCCTCCTATGACCAGGGCCAGGGTGGCTGTTGTGGCTGCGCTATCTTTGGGTATGCCTCTCTCTACTCCCTTCTCTTTGAATTTTACTACATCGTCTTGTTTTTTTTACGTCATCCTCCGTTGATCAACATGGTATAGCATCTTCTGGCCCAACTCCTCATTCCTTAGCCTGCTCTCTATAGCCTCCCCCACCCACTTTCTCATGTACCCCCCATCCCTCCCGGAGGCAAACTCTCCTGCCCTATCCTCTGACTCTGAGAAGGGGTCTCACTCTCACAACTACTCGCTTAGATCTCAATCTCGACGACAACCTATTGATACGATTGGCATTGGAATCATATCCCCTACCATCCCTCTGAAACCTCCACGGGGACGACCCTCCTCACTTTCTAAATCCAAACAGTGGGTGGGTGTGGAAGTCGTCTCAGGTCATCATCTAGCCATAGACCAAGTTCTTAGAGCACATAACACCCTGGGGCCATCTCCCTCATGAAGCTTCTCTCCTACAACTGTCGAAGGTTAGCTAGTCCCGAGAAAAAAACTAGCATTTTAGAGGCTTCTTAGTACTGAACCGGTAGATGTCATGCTCCTTCAGGAAACCCCGGGGTTAGCAGAAGCCATCACTTGCCTCCTTGAACCCATTCTCCCCGAATGGTTGTTTCATGCCCTGGATGTTAATGGGCGATCAGGTGGTGTTGCGATGGGATACAATACCAGAGCAATCAAGCTATGTAACATTTGGGAAGGTACTAGTCATATTAGGGCTTACATTTACTCATCTGAATTAGGTACTGACATCAGACCCATCAATGTATATATCCATGCCAAAATCGAGGTGCCTACTGGGAGAAACTGTTAAGGTCCAATCTATTGCAAGTAGAAAACCTTATTCTTGGAGGAGATCTTAATTTCTCTATTGGATATTCAGAATCATGGGGTCATCATGCTCAGATTGATCCACTATCTGGTTTCTTTGAAAATGTACTGGAGGACCATATCCTAATCGATATCCTTTCTGCTAAGTTACAACCCACCTGGAGGAACAGAACGACTGGGGAGGATAGGCTGGCTAGAATATTAGATCGCTTCCTCATTAAAGAGCGATTGATGGGTATGGGGTTCAACTATAGGCAGTGGGTTGGTTTAGGGGGACTATCAGACCACTTGCCGATTTACCTTGAAGTTAGAAGAGGTATGAATAAACCCAAAGCACCATACAAGTTCAACTCAACATGGTTAAAATATGAAGACTACATCAAACTGGTAACTAATTATTGGAAGTCCCACCCTCTTGCTATGGGTGGGAATATAGCTAAAGGTTTTGCCCATTATCTAAGTGAGCTTAAGAGGTTATAAAAAATATGGGCACACAATAAGAGGCCGATGGATGAACAAACCCTGAGGGACACTGAAGCTGAGATTGCAGAGCTGGAGGATGAACATGGAAGGGGATACACAACACCAGCACAAAAGGAGAGGCTCACAACCTTAGTAGCGTAAAGAGGAAAAATACTGAAAGATAAAGAGGAATCATGGATATTGCGAAGCAGATCCATTTGGTTCCTTGAAGGCGATGATAACATCAAATTATATCACACTTTTTCCAATGGAAGAAAAGAAATTAATACCATTTGGCAATTGAATAATGAACTGGGCAACATAGTGAATTCCTTTCAACACTTAGCCTGCCTTGGCACATCTCACTTCAAACAGCTCTACAGAGCTCCCCTCAATGCATCATTGGCTGAAATCATCAGAGTGGCACAATTGTTTCCCCGGTTCATGGACCAGGAGGATGCTGTGGACCTCAAAAAGGCTATCACTATGGGGGAGCTCGAAACCACTCTGAAATGGTTCAAGAAAGATAAGAGCCTAGGACCAGATGGCTGGCCGGTTGAGTTTTACACTGCTTTTTTCGAACTTCTTGGAGAAGACCTACTCAAGGTCATTAAATATTGCAGAATCACTGGGTTGATGTACGAAGCTTTCAACACCACATTTATTGCGCTAATCCCTAAATCTGATAACCCTGGCTCTTTTGAAGACTTTTTTCCCCTGTCCCTCTATAACTGTATCTACAAGATCATTTCGAATCGCCTTTGTCCCATTTTATCCTCACATATCTCCTCTGAACAATTCGCTTTCCTTCAGGACCATCAAATCAATGAAGATGTTGGAACGACACAAGAGGTGTTGCATTTTGTACAGATGAAGAAGTTGAAAGGTATGATTCTCAAGGTAGACCTCTAAAAATCTTTCTATCATTTTAGTTGGTTATATATCAGAATGCTCTTAACTCATCTTGGTGTCCCCATAGATTTTATACAATGGATCATGTGCTGCATAACAAATATTACATTTAATGTCCTTATCAATGGGTCGGCATCCCCTTTCTTTCACTTAGAAAGAGGTCTCAGGCAGGGATGCCCCCTCTCCCCTCTATTATTTTTGCTCATTATGGAGGGCCTCATCAGACTCATCTTGGAAGAACACGGGATGGGAAGGCTACGGGGCATCAGGATTACAGACAGCTGCATACTGACCCATCTCCTCTTTGTAGATTAGGTGTTGATATTCCTTAATGTAGGTATAGGAGATCTGACTGATCTACAGAATATCATGGCAATATTCTGAACTCCTAATGGTATGGAAATCAATAGCCTAAAGTCCACTTTATCGGTTTCAAGATGCACACCTCATGAAATACAGTTCGCCCTCCACATATTGCCATTCGCTCTTCTGCAGTTGGATGATGGACTTAGGTACTTGGGTTACTAGCTAAAACCCCTCGGATACAAGATTGCAGATTGGACATGGTTAATTTCTAAGTTAGAGAAAAGGCTTAATATCTGGCACCACAAGTACCTCTCTAGAGAGGGCTGACTGGTTCTTATTAAAGTTGTACTGGAAGCTACACCTGTATAATGGATGTCCTTATCTTGGATCCCTAGGGGTATAATCTCTCAAATTCAAAATCTCTACTGCAGGTTTCTTTGGAAGGGCAAACAGTCGGAAGAATATTTGCCTGGGCTAGATGGGACTTACTAGCACTACCAAAGAAATGGGGGGGTTGGGGAATTAAACGACTGGATGATTTCTCTACTACACTGGCTGCTAAGCTAGGATGGAAACTGGTCACTACATGTAGCTTATGGACAAGGGCGGCATACTTGAAATATATATCTCCTCACAACATGATGGACTAGATTCATTGACCCAACTGGAATAATACTGGGATATCTATCATATGGAAAGCAGTAATAAACTCCTTGCCCCTCATCCGAGATGGGATCACTTGGAAAATACCATTTGGCTCAAGGGTGCGCATTTGACTAGATCCCTGGATCGGAAGAAACAACTCACAAAGGCTCCCACAAGAATTGATGCACCTACTCAACATTGCAGGTATCATTAATATTAACCATATTTCGGATCAAGATCACTCCACCATATTTCAATAGGAATGGAAGACTGCTCATCAGCTACATCCTCCACAGATCTGGCATCAACACTGGGGGGAAAACATTGTTGCACTAACTGAATCACATATCAGGATCACAGAGGGGGAAGATGAGATCATATGGGCTCAAGCAAAAAATGGTATATACTCTCCAAAGGAAGGATACCTCTGTATCACTTTCATCCATCGACCACCGATTGTTGAACATTGGTGGAAACATCTGTGGAAACTTAAGGCGCTCCCTAGAATGAGATTGTTTATGTGGACAATACTCAAGAACAAGGCCCCTATAGGGGACAACCTGAACAAGAGAGCTCATCATGGTCCATCCTGGTGTTGCATATGCAAAAACATCACAAATACTATTGGCCACCTCTTCCTTTCTTTCCTGATCGTTGTGGATCTCTAGAACACCACCCTTCAAGCCATCACCATACATATTCAATAACATGGTACATCTATTTTGGATGCATGGATATCATGGTGGATAAATGCTGCTCCAAATAAGGCTAAGAACCTACCCCTCCTCCTCTGTTGGGCGATATGGATAGCACGAAACCAATACATCTTCCATAATACCATACCTCATTGGCCCTCCATCACTGCCCGAATTCTAGCCACCTATAACTCCATCCCTGATGACGATGCAACTCCTACCTATAGGAACATTGTCCCCAAGGTCATCAACCGAGACTACCCCTTGGCGTATTTCGATGGATCTGCACAGGATGCAGGTTGTGGGGGGTGTGCCATACTATACATCTCCACCTCTCATTACTATAAAATCCAAATAGGACTGGGAAGGGGCACCAATAATTATTCTGAGCTGATCACTCTAAGACATCTCCTACACTTTGTCATGGAGAAACATTGCAGAAATATAAAAATTTCTTGGGACTCTAAGAATGTTATCAACGAGATAAATAACACACCAAACTATCATGCATTTTCTCTAAGACCTATTTTGGAGGAGGCACACAGAATCATTGGACATTTTGATCATTTTGTTTGCTGCCATATCTATAGGGAACACAATTAGCTTTCCAGTCAGCTATCCAAGGAAGTTGTGAACCGGCCTCATGGTACATGGATGATTCAGGAGCAACGGGACGATGAACAATATCAATACTACCACCACCCATATATGGACCACGCAACATAACTAGCTCTAAGGGGCCTGATTTACATGTTTATTTTTCTTAATTTATCAGACACAAATGTATATTTCGTTTTACTGCATGTATATATATGACAGATAACAATACTCCCTGCGAGGAGTTTTTTGACCTCTTTAAAAAACACAGTAGACAAGTTTCTCCCTGCATGGAGAATCAAATATCGCTTTTTTGATACATTATCTTTTTTATATGTGAACAACCTCACCATATAGCATATGCAACTGCATCTACAATGTGTAATTTTCTCATATAAATGAAAATTACGATTTTTCCGAGGGGAAAAAAATATAGAATTCTAATTAAATAGAGCATTTCTCTCAATTTAACTAGATCTAACCAACTCCTAAAAGTTAAAAAAATAATTAAACTTATAACTATCCCTAATACTTATAACAATTAAAAATTATATACTCTAAATTCCATATAATCGACATTACATGAGATAATCTAAACTAATCAATTATATAGTGTAAGCTAATCATTTTCATCCACATACATGTCCTAATGACTCAAACTATTGAAGGGTCGGTTGTTCATGGGGATCCCCTTTAGTACACATCACACTATCTTCACTAATAGCACAACAATTCCATGCCCCATAGATTCACTTACATCATGTGATTCCCAATCTTCATCATCTTCTTTCCTTCTAATCTCATCCACAAAATTCCCATCACACCCTTATACACTAACCCATGGGCACCACGTCTATGAGACAAATTCCTTTAGAATGCTTTAGAATTCCCAATTTTCCATTATTCACAAAAAATGGGTGAAAATCCTAGATATTCGAATATAAAAACCATCAAACATATTTCACTAAGTAGAAGGAGAGTGTAGTAAGTTTAAGGTTGCAAATAATGATGCAACAATTCATCAAACATCCACCAATCAAATCCCTATGGATGCTCTATATGGATGACATGTGGTGGGGTATAATACCCTATAGGGAAAGGTCAGATGGAAATGTTCCATAGGGCATTGACAAATGATGAAAAATCATAGAGCAATTACCCCTTTCGAATTGAATACGTCTAAACATTCTACTTTATAAGAATTTTCTAGTAACCATCACCAAAATCTAATTAAATATTGCTTGGTTAACCTACAATTTAACTTGCTTAAATTGCATTTTTGAATGAAATAAGGTATTTAATACCCTAAAAACCCCTTATCACAACCAACTTGTGCAATCTCAATAAGTCATATTTGTAAAACCAACAATTTGCTAAATTTTTAGTTAGATTTTGAGTAAAAGTAATTAGAAAAATGTACCCAAGAAAAATAAAAAATTAGAATGTTTTGTACTACTATACAAATGGCAAGTTGGCGTAAATAGCATACTCTTAACATGGAAAAGGGAGTGCCAAATTGAATCCAAATGGTGACATTTATCAAATATAGAAGGTTTTTGTTTTTGTTTTTGTTTTGTTTTGTTTTATTTTTGTTTTTGTTTTTGTTTTTTTTTTTTTGTTATGTTCTATGAATATTCGATAGAGGCTTTACATAATGTCAAAATTAGGAATGAATTGAGAGTCATCAATACATTTTAAAGTTATTCTTGTGGGTTAGCAATACAACTTAATGAGATTCGAAAAATGATTACATTAGATGAGATCAATAGGTCACAGTGCAATAAAATCAAAGAAGACACTATCCTCGAGTGCATACATGGTGATTAATGCTCATTGTTAAATACCCTCACCCTTGGGATTGCTTTCATCTTCCTCACTAGTGAAACCATAGCCCTTCTTATGTTCTTTCCATAGCCAATTTGGAACTTTATATTACATTTTGAAATAATATTTACATATCTTGAGTACACCATGGAAGGTACTACCACATGGTACATAGAAAACATGCTTAGCACAATTACATGCCTCACAACTCAGTAGTTGGTGGCCTTGCACTATACACTAGGAATTGGCATGAGATATTTACATGACTTACACATGGGTTCATGTATTTAAGCTCATATAGTTTGGCTTCCGTCATCATAAATAATTACTTACAATTTATACATAATTTAATTTAATAGATCCAACGGGTCAAAAATGGAGTACAAAATTTGGCATACTCATATAGCAATATCAACAAGGAGAAAAGCACAACTCCTAAAGATAATCATCCAAGGGATAATAAACATCAGGAAATCCTAACTTATGAGTTTTATTACTTGGTCAAACACTCAATGGATGTATATCAATGCTACTCCTTGCCTTGATAGGAGTTGTAGCTTTCAACATAGAATCAACTACTATCTATACACCTCTTACGATGCATATAAAGGAAACATTGCATCCTATAAAAGGAGAATCATTGGAAGTATTCCAAGAAGAAACAAAACACATTCACAATATTTTCATTAATGGGATTAGCAATATAAGGAATTTTCTGCAAATTGAGAGCCACTTATGTGAGACTTTATCATAAAATATCAATTTGAAATTTATTTTTCACTATAATTTTTTTTCATAGACATAGGCCAACTATGACCAATTATAGACAAACCATCAAAATTAGATCAACACAAGGTGAGAATTTGTAGACAATATTCATTAGTGTTTTAAACTTGCAAATAACCTACCAACAATAAGGTAAATGGAGCATGTTATCTTTACTTTTTCCATGTGTTAAAAAATATTAGGAATGCAAATCCAATTAGACAAGATTGAAAGCTTCTTAACTCTATAACAAGCACATTATTGTTAAGAATAAAACAAAACATCTTTAATGAATGAAGATACATACCTACAATGAATACACAATATTTTAACATTTAATGAATCAAATGTCAATCCAAGAAAGTAGTATGAGTATTTCACTTGTGGAGATCAAAGGTATTTGTGATATTAAGTATACAAGACTATGAGTAATGCAGTCATACAATATTTCACTTGTGGAGATCAAAAGTATTTGTGATATTAAATATGCAAGACTATGAGTAATGTTGTCATACAAGTTATGGGCCAGTATAAAATTGGTAATAAAATTTTGAGAAAATTCATCCCAACTATTATCACATATGAATTAGGCCCTTCCAACTTATCAACTTATATGATTATAAAATTTCATAATCATATTAAATATCTATTTCAAACAAAAAAAATAACATACCAATTCTATCTATAAAATAAATTAATAAAAAGCAAATCTTGAATAATTAACTACACATAAATCCCAAAATTAATACATAATCTTCAGTGTACAAAATAAATTGTTTAATAATAATTATTCTTAACAGCCAAAAACTAATAAAAAAGCATGATATAAAAACGATAAAATGGACTTATTGAAACTATTCATAAGATTATTCTTAACAGAGTCTTTTTCCACTTGATATTATAAATTGTATTCCATCATTATTACATTGAAACCACTAAAAAATATCTTATTCAATAATCATTATTCTAAACCACTAGAAAAACATATTATTCAATGATCAATATTCTTAATGACGAAGTAAATATATAATTCAAATGAAAATATGTATATTTCTTTTTCCTATCTTGAAGAAGAATGACATTAAAAAAACAAGTTATTTGAATAGAATGGTTAACAAAACTATCATATTTTAATTAGAAATTTAGAAAAGAGTTTTACATTAATTTAAAATTGATACACATAAATACATGTATATTATTTTAAGATGAGAAATTATTTAGATTACATAATCAACTAATTGAGTGGTTTCTGAAACCCATATCAATATACAAAGCTAATTCACTAAAAATATCTTTCTAAATCTAAATAAATCTAAGCAATTCCTTAAAACTTACTCCTCTAACATATAATCACATTTTAAATAAAAATTATATAATCTAATCATGTTATGTCATCAACATTAAGTGGAATAATCTAATAAAATCATTTTCTTCTATTGACATGTAGAATTTTAGAAGACATTTTTATACTAATTAAATAATGATACACATAAATACATGTATATTATTTTAAAATAAAAAATTATTTAGATTACATACTAAACTAATTGAGCACTGTCTCAATCCATATCAATATACAAGACTAATTAACTAAAAAATAACCAATTCCTAAAAACATACTCCTCTTACATATAATCACATCTAAAATAAAAATCATATAATCTAACCATTTTATGTCATCCACATTAAGTGAAATAATCTCACATACTCCTTTTACATATAATCACATCTAAAATAAAAATTATATAATCTAACCATTTTATGTCATCCACATTAAGTGAAATAATCTCATATATAGGTTAACTATGGAGTAACTTAATCTAATCATTTTCTTCCACAAACATATCCTAATCAAATTATGAAATGGTTTGGTCCATCACCTGTCTAAGATGGTTCAACCTATTTTCTGAACTCTTATTGATTTTGGCAACTAGCTATTCCAGGGATGCGTCAACCTCTCGAAGGGTTTGTCATTCATGGGGATCCCCTTTTGTTTTGGAGAATTTAGTATCTATGGATAAACACTAATTCAATAGACAAGTAGTTGTGCCTACAACAACAGTTTAAAGTGTTTTAGACTTTTCCTATAAGCAATGGATAAGATAAGGAGATAGAAGGCCTACTTCTAGTTCCGCTTTCCTCTTGTCTCCCTTGTATCGATTCCGTCACTCCTTCCCGTACTTAATCCGCTTGAGAAGTACCCTATAAACATGACAAAAGACAAAAACTAATCAAAGCATACTATCCATTGAATATAAATGAAAGGAATCAGAAGCAATTCACACATATAAGCATTATGAAAGAACACAACATATGGAAAAAGGTTCAAACACTTTATTAGATAGAATAATGAATTACAACCATTAGTGTCTGATTCAAAGTCATTCCTCCAGCTTGGATCCCATCCACATCACATCAAAAGCATGACAAACTTGTAGCATCACAACACTTGCTTCAAAGCCAAATCTCGTAGCAGCATTATCTCCTTACAATTCAACATAGTCCAGGCCCTGATCACTTAGATGAGTGGTCAATTTATAGGAGGATGAAGGAGGTTTTGTCATAAATGGTGGCATTGAATGGCATTCCATACTTAGAATTAGTTCCATGGAGGAAGGTATGAGAGGATAGGATGCACCTTAACTCATTCCCCATCCATTTTCAAGCTCATAGGAGTAGATAACTGAGGGAAGCTTCTAGATGAATCCAGGAGATAAGAATATTCCCAAAACCCCAATTGAATTTTGCTCAAATTAACCCAACGCAGCCTAAAGAGGGCTTAGGTGCTCTGCAGAGCACCCTGACAGTGTATCTACTTGCGCTGCAGAGCACCCTGGCAGTGTATCTACCTGCGTTGGTCCCTTTAGAGACCATTTCTGGATGTCTTAGGTCATGCAACTTTCTGGGAAGGAGGCATTCAAAGGGGTGACTTGTTTAGGGCATGTAGCAACTAAAATTAGGGTTTGATGAGCCCTAAAACACTAATCTAGATGATGGGATTGATGTGCCCAAATGGATCTGTAACAGCTGCCCCCTAAAGCATGAAGTTGGAAAAATGTCAATGTCGAATGAAATGCTTTACGATGTGATGAGGAGGTATCGAAGTGGATGGTGACCTGCATCAATTACAATACATATATCATGATATTTGATTTTACATGAATTGCTGAGGGGAGGCATACCCATGCTCAACTTATAAACTTTCATTACATGTATATAAACATTCTTCTACAAATATAGACCCATGATCGGAATGACTATCAATGTAAATCCATTGTACATATGATTTAGTACTCTTGATATCGTAGCCCGGATGGATGAAACTAGATCTAGGGTCTTCAATCTCGTTCAACAGTTTGCTCAAGTACGAGTCTAACCATGTGAATATGTGATCTGAAGTCGAACATGGGAAGACACAATCTGATTACTAGCTAATGATGTAAGTTGTTAACAGATGCGAGAGAAATCACCAATAATGATAATGATCCTCAAGGTACCGCAGTACATTCTGCATGGTGTGAATGGATGATTTGATGTCGAACACCATACAAAGTCTTTCGTTCGAATGAGATTGATGTATGCCTATCGCCGGAAGCGAGAATCTTGCCATTGATGCATGCAAGATTCAAGGTATTGAATGGGTGTTTCTAAATCAACTTCTTGGATAATGTGTTGATGTCGACAAGAAGCGATTCATCACAGGAGGTCCTTGATGTATCCCACATTAACAACACGAAACGAGTGTAGTGATTTTAGAGATAGCATTTGACTGACAACAAAAGGTTCAGGAATGGCGGTCATGAAAATAAAGGTTTATGGTATTGCAAAAGATGACTTCTCTTGAACATATCGGCGACACTGAATGAATTGGCAGCATTGACCCAAAACCAAAGTAATGGATGGTGTGATAGACCATAGTGTGATAACCATCAAGCAGATAACCCAACCCAAATAATTTGAATGAATTGGCAGCATTGATCCAAAACCAAAGTGCTAGATGGTATGATAGACCAATTGTGTGATGACCATCAAGCTAATAACCCAACCTAGATAGTCACAGTGATGGAGTGAAAGTGTCATGTTCAAAAGCGACCTTCTACCATAAAGTGGTTTTCCCTTTTTCCCATTTTCCCCAATCATTGCTGACCAGTACCTCTTTATTTTTATCAAGCTTGAGGAGGATAACATATGCTTGTTGTATAATTTCATCCTTCGGGTGAATCCATCGCTATTTGATGTTTTAACAAGTCTAGCAAAGGTGAAACTCGGTCTTGTCTAGATGGACAAGTTTGTCACTATTTGATGTTTTAACAAGTTTAACGACAAAGATAACTCGGTCCTTTTCATGTTTAGAGAGTTTTAAAAGGGAAAAAAAGAAAATTCCACAAGTTATTTTTCGTAAATTAATCTCTCAAGTCCGAAAAAGCGTAAAATAGTACAAGAGAGATATCATTTCCAATCCTTTAACGAGATGGAAAGGACAAGCGCTCGACAATATTTTCATGTTTAGAGAGTTTGAAAAGAGCTTAAAGAGGACTCCACTTTGAGGAAAGAGTGGTGACTAGGGCAGAAACTGGTTCCTGGTGATGTTGGAACTTCTCAAAACATGTTGATTTATGTGAAGAGGCTGGCTCATAAGACCACTCATTGCAACTATTCCTCAAAAAGGCTAAAACAACCAAGTGAAAGCGTATGATCAGCCAAAGAGATGGTGGTGATGGGATGAAGAAACCAAGGCTCATATGATGAAAGAGACTGATAGAATGGCAATCACAAGGGTTAAAAATGGAAATGGGTTCATTTTTACACAATCTTGAACCATAGGGAACTATGCTTGGGTTCAGTTTCATGTTTACACAAGCTTGAAACGAAAAACTATGCTTGAATTGAGTTTCATTTTTACACAAGCTTGAAATGAAGAACTATGCTTGAGTTCAGTTTCATTTTTACACAAGCTTGAAACAAAGAACTATGCATGAAATGGGTTTATATGCCCCGAGAAAGATGAAAGGGAGAGTCTCCTGTAACCAGATGGAAGTTGTTGCGGAGAAGCAGGACGGTTATCCAACACTTTTTGGGCTTCGTCCAGATAGGGACAAATGCGAATGGGGTGATTCCCTTCACATAACCTACAGGGAAACTTAATTTTACCACTAGGTGCATGCCCCCTAAGCTTCATTACATTCACCTAATTAGACTATTGGTGGCTATCAGGTGGATGGAATGAAGGGTCTTTTACGAGATCAAGTGA
>APFE030845805.1:0-27322 GCA_000404065.3 Pinus taeda
AATTTTTTATTTAGCCAATATTTAAATGTTTAAGGTGATAGGTTTACTTCAAATTTCTTATTTATTATTTTTAATTTATTATTATTAATTGAACCAATATTTAAATATTTAGCCTCAATTGACTTTTTATTATTCTTTAATGTATTTTTTTGACAAACATTACATTACACGTACACTTCTCCCCTATTTTAGCTGATGAGTTTTTGAAAAGTGTGCATAACTTATGGCATTACATTATGATACAATATTCACACTACAAACATTTGTTTACTCACTTAATTTTTTGCATATTTTATATTTTATTGATATCAAAATACCAATTTATAATACACCAATGATGGTTATCACCACATGTTGTCATAATAAGAATTGCAAGTGTATTTTCTTGGACTTGGTGATTGTCTAGGGACTCACAAAGTAACAACAATAATTTTTCTTTGCATAATTTGTAGAATAAAATACAATAACTTGATCCCCTAAAAAAATACCTAATTCTAAAAAATTCAAGTCAAAAGAGTTCGGATAAATCTAGAGAAGATGTGGCATATCATAAATTGTTTTTTACTATTGGTGTTTAACAAACACATAGTTTTGATAAACTGTGATATCCAACCATTATTTTTGAATAGTAGAAAAAAAACAAAATAAAATATAATTATACAAAAGGCTTTTACCATATACAATCATTTGTTACCTTTTATCATAATAGTGAGTTATCATATTTCCCACTAAACTTTGTAAATATGGTATTTAAAATACAATGTGTGAGGATTAGAAAAAATTCACCTAACATAATTTGGAACATCAAATCCAAGAATTGGATTAGCCTTTTAAAAAAATTACCTAATTTAAAAAAAAAATCATTAAAAATAGATTTTATTAAGTAAAGAGATGTACAATTAAAAATTACAATTTTTTAAGGGGTTTTTTTTGTCATAGTTGCAAATTTTCCAAATTGGATAAATTTTGATAGGGAGCTCATAGTTTAATCAAACATATTCTTATAAATGTACTTAAGTGTGACATTTGAGTGGTGAAATAGCCACTCTCAATATTTTTGTTTTTATTGTTCTTGGTTAACAACTCCATGTTATTAAAAACTGACAAATTTTTAAGGGACTTTTTGGTATGCTTGCAAATTTAGGGAATGGGATAAATTTTGATAGGGAGCTCATGTTTTAGTCAAACATATTCTTGTAAATTTAGAGAAACTTGACTTGTGATTGAGGTAGATGTGGTTGAATAGCTACATGTTTTAGTCAAACATATTCTTATAAATCTAGAGAAATGTGACATTGGTGATCCATGTAGATGTTGTTGAATAGCCATAGTCAATAATGAGTTTTTTATTGTTGGTGGTTAACAAGCTCATGCTTTTAGTAAACCATGGTAAGGACCCATGGTATTTGAACACCCTAAGAAAACAAAATAAAAATCTAATTATACAAATAACTTTTTACAATAAGCAACCATTCGTGAGTTTGATCATAGTGAGGAAGCAAGATATTGAAGGAACCAAAAGTTCTTTTGCAGACAAGTATTGAATATTTTAGGCAAGTTCATGCAAACATCAGAGGTGTGTAACAATAGAGCAAAATGACTCAGGAGAAAAAGGACTCTCAACATGGATTAAAGTCAGAAGTGCATTCTTACCAGCAAGTTGAACAAGCTGGGGTAACACCACGTGGAAGACCTATAAAACTCCCCCAGAAATACAAAGACCTTGTCCTGGTAGATAATTTAGAATCTGATACAGACCATGAGAGAAATCCTGAAGTGGGAAGAAAGCGTGGGTGACCCAAAAAGTCCAGTGGGGTTCAGCCTAGCAGGGGTGAAGTGGGAAGAAAGCGTGGACTACCCAGAAAAACCAGTAAGGTTGAGAGTCCCTCCATAACCAGAGAGGGGGAGATTTTCAGTCTCTGGATAATGAGGGAAAAGGAGATCTTTAGTCCCTGGCTCACAAAGGAAAGGAAGATCGTGAATCCCTAGATAACCAGAGAGAGGGGGTCTTCAATCCCTCTCTAACCAGAGAGAGGAAGATGGAGATCCTCCATTTGTTTCTTGTCCATGGTGCCAGAGATTGTTTGATTTCACTTGCTTTTAGCCTTCCTGGATATGCCCTCACTGCGGAACCTTCAATTAAATAAAGGGATGTTCATGTTCCATGTAGACTCAAATGGAATAATAGTGGGCTCACTCACTTACTTGTCAGTAGGTAACATCTTTATTTTGAATTGAGATTTGCTAATATGTAGCCAAATTGATTTTCTTATAATGAACAGCATGCATGAATCCGCATGCATGTCACTTGATTTGCTAATATGTACCCAGATTGATTTTCTTATAATGAGCCAGCATGCATGTTACTTATTGTGTGCCCAATGTGTATAGTTCTTTTTTGTTTACAATTTCATGAACAACAATCTTTGAAGTGTAAGCCAGTTGAATCTTTGAAGTGTAAGCCAGTTGGTTCTTTCAGATACAATGACTTATATTTACATACTTAATGTTTAATTTGTGAATGATGTTTATGATGAGCATGAGAGTATATGCATCAATATTTCGGTAATGTAGAGCATTTTTGTTTAGCAACACAATTTGTTGATAAAAATAATAGTGAATTCAGTGGTTAATATAAGTGATAAAAGTGTTGAATATGAGTATTTTATTTAAATTTGTTAATATGGGTGTAATATTATTCATGTTTCAATTTCTTTTTTTGTTCGCCCAGTGGTGCAAAGCCTTGGCCACACTAGCCCTTAATGTGACTAGATTTTTGCCTACTGAGTTTCCAAACTATAACTCTCACATCAAAAACATACTTAACACTACATCCCATCACCAGCTTCTTGGGTTGTGCTCCATGTTTTAATTTCTTGAATAAAATATTCAAATTAACATATATTTTCATAATGTAATATGCATTATTATCTGTGTTTTATTTATTTATTGGAAAAAATGATTTTGCTATAAGAGTTATTATCTGTATTATTGAAATTAGATTGTTTTCTAAGGTTTTTGATGTAAAGATTTTTGAGCTTGCTTAAAGTTATTTTTGTATGGTCATTTTTGTTTATATAATTTGTGCAACTCTCTTGGTAGTCACCTGATTCTATGAAACCCTGGATCATGATGAAATGTTGCAACAAAAGAAAAGTTGCAAAAGAGAAAGACAAACGGATAAAGGAATGAGTAAATGATTGCATAGACCCACAAGACTAATAAAATGCGGAACAACTAAAAACTAAAGGGTGAATGAACAAGAATGAGAAAGTGAATAGAGAGAAATTCACAGAGAAAGTCACAAGTAAATTCGGTAATCATCTGAAGGATATATTTCACCGATTTTCGAGTAGACAATCAGTTCTTTGTGATATTTAGTTGGTTTTTCTCTGTGATATTCAGTTGGTTTTTGTACATTCCTTCCTTTTTTTTCTTTGTTTTTGTACATTCCTTTCTTTTTTTCTTTGTGATAATTAGTTTTTCTTATTTCCTGTGACCAAGAAACACAACCAGAAGTCGGAAGGTTTTATGATTTAGATTTATTTCCATCTTAGTCTTTTACGTTGTTTTAACAATTCCACATTTTTCTGGTTTAATGTGTATATTTTATCATATATATTGAGAATAAAACTGTTTGAAGCAATAAAAAATATATTGTATATGTGTAATCTTGCATTATATTGTGCAGTTGGCTTCGACAGCTGAAACAAAATAAGACCATGGCCACAGCCTTTTCTTACTCCACCAGCGTTGTCCATTTTCGTTATCCGATTCAGAAAGCCACTGGTGAGCTTTATTACTCTATGTTTCATTCAGAAGTTGTCCGAAACATCATCAAACCTTTTAATTTTAGTGCTGGTTGATCTATTAAGTATTTCATTCATTTTGCAGCAAATCCGGTATTGGCACATTTTCAGAAAACAACTGGTGAGCACTCTCACCATATATTTCATTCAGGTGTATGAAATGTCGTCATGCTTTTAATTTTAATGCTGATTTGAGCTCACCCATTTAGCATTCCATGCAGAATTTTAATGCTGATTTGAGCTGACCCATTTAGTATTTCATGCATTCTGCAGCAAATCCTGTATTGGTTCATGCAACGATAAATCTTCTGAAGCCTCTACATATTACAAGAATTGGGGTCCGCGCTTTACACAATGGTTTTAGAAGCAAGATTGATTTTAAGTGCCATCCTCAAAGAGTTGGTAGTTACAGGAAAAAGTTAACTTGTGAGGGTAATTTGATAGTTACAGGAAAAAGTTAACTTGTGAGGGTAAAATTCTGAATTTCCTGGAATCTAATAAAGGCGCAAATAATTTGACGACCAACCATATCATGTGTATAGAAAGTCTATGTGTGTAGAAACTCTTCAAATTGTGAATCAGCCCTCGAGGAACAAGATCAATGCCTCAAACAAGCCCGCTCGTATATACGCTCACCAGTATAATTACCCTATTGGGCAAAAAAGAATTCGGATATACCTCTGAGAACTTTCGCATAAGGGAGACGCAGTTGATGGAGCCGCAGTCAATAGCTGCAGTAGGATCCGCATTGAGGTAAAACATGTCTAAGTGTTCAAGCTGCCTCATATGGTATGGTATCTCTGTAATCTTCAAGCACAGTATTAGCAATACAGTGTAAGATCTCATAAGCGTGGCAGACTTAGAAAAATGCTCTCACTACAGTGACAATAAATGAATATATATATATATATATAAAAGGAGATCTTACTTCCTCTAATCCTAAAGATGTTACTGCAGTTTGGGCATGTCTACAGATTTGGGTGTAGGATCTCAGTGACTAGGTGCAGTCATGAATGAAGCAGAGATTCATATTCTAGAAGACAGTCTAGAATGTCTTTCTGGGAGGTGTGAAATCTAAGATGAGGTATAGTAACCTGTGTTATAATATGGTGAAAACCTCAGTCAAGGATCACAAGAAGTGTTATAGTCCATGTAGGATGAAAGAAGGGAAGTGCAGATGGGATCATTTTTATGAGAAATTTTTCTGATTGCGAAATTCTTCAGATATAAGGAGATCTTATGTGGTCTAATCCTAAGGATGTTAATGCAGTTTTCGTATCTCTATAGATTTGGGTGCACTATCTCTGTGACTAGGTGCAGTCATGAATAAAGATGTTAATGCAGTTTGGTATGTCTATAGATTTGGGTGCACCATCTCTGTGACTAGGTGCAGCCATGAATGAAGCAGAGATTTATATTTTAGAAGATAGTCTAGAATGTCCTTCTAGGAGGTGTGAAATTTGGGGATGTGATGTGATGTGATGTGATGTTTATATTATATAAACATTTTGACTTTGTCAAATAACATAATGATAAAAATAAAAATAAATTACAATTAAGAAAACAAAACATAAAAATAAAATTGATAATTATAATTATTATAAAAATTTGACTAACGTAAATTACATAAAAATAAAGATAGAATAATTTAATACTTATTAAATACAATTATTAATAATTAAAGTAGGATACATCCATATTAACTTCCTATATAAGAAGTGCCTAGAGGATCAAATTTTTTGAGGTGCAAACCTTTTCTAGAGTGAAAAGGGATTTGATTCTTCTAAACTAGGTAGATCTTGGGTGAAGATTTCTCTAGACTTGCAATCCAAAATTGTTTCTATTTAATACTTGAAAGGTCATATGAAACTAAGGAGTTGACCCATCTTCTTTATGTGGAGCCATTTCATTTTTTGAGAACAAGGCCACCCACATGGCTTTACATGTCTATGCTATGGTCTTTGAATAGACCTTCATCACTTGACCCCTAGATCCTAGTGTGATTCAAGTTAGAGTTTGGATTTTGGCCTTATGGACCTTTTCTCCTTGGATTCATTAGGTCATTTTTACTTGGTGTTCTAATAGAGCTTTCCTCTCCTCTCTAACTAATTTCTTTCAACCCCATAGTGATAGTTTTTACTAGCTACACCCACTTTGGCAAAATGGGGTCTCCAACTTTCTCACAGATTTTTGAGGCATCAAATGAGGTTTTCTAGGGGCTAAATGTTTCTATTTTATCATATAAACTTCTCATCATGTTCTACACACACATATATTTCCAACACATAAGAAATGAGTCAATTTTAGTCTATATGCAAAAGTTATGCCACTTAGAAGTAGACCTTCTTATTTTCACACCTATAGTTCGGGCCCAAAATCATAAAACCCTAATCATGGCTCATTAACATGTAACCAAACCTCATGATCCTATGAAGGTGTTTCTTATGTGATTGGAACAACAAGTCACAGATATCAATCACAATGTAAGCCTCCTCATGGCTGAATTGAATAACAAGTTCGAGATATTTGGAGATGATGGCGGTTCAAATGGAGAGGAGAAACTAGAACACATATCAAAAGATTGGGGAGAAACTAAGAACAAGTAGAAGAAAGAACTTGAAAAGGATTAAGTGAACTTGAGTGTTGTAAACCAATAGCAATGTGTGTTTAAAATGAGAGAAAGAGTTGATATCAAGTAGTACGATGGTGAGATCAATGCTCTCAAGGTGAACCACTCATTGCACTAACTCGAAGTTTCTTTGAGTGTCCATGAGATCATGAAAGAGAAAAATATCTCATGCACATGACTAAATTAGAGGACCATGAACTCACTTGGCGGGAGATCCACACGAAAACCCTAAGGTTGGAGGGAGAACCTCGAGTTACTAAATGGGAGGATTTCAAAACCCTCTTTAAGTCACATTTTTATCCCATTGGGCACATGGAGGATGAGTGGATCCGATGGCGTTACTTTAGTTAAAATCTAGGAAAAAATGTGGCGTATGACATGAAATTTTGAAAGATAGTTATAAAGTTGGGTATCTATACAAAGAACCGATATGCACTCCTCAAGTATTTAGCAGGTGTGCACCATTATCTATGGAAGCAAGTCATGATGTTCAAGCTAAAATAGCTGGACGAGGCTTGTGTACAAGCACAATACCTAGAAAACATTGGCCTCAAGGGAGAAAAATGAAGTGGACCGAAGTAGAACGAGCAACAATATGCTTCTAAGGAGGGGAAAAAACAAAATGGGGTAAAAGATAAAAAGATGGAAACCACAACGCACCAATGAAAATATCCTAGCAAGAACTGCAACCACTCCAACATTTATAGCCATACAAAGGAGAAGTGCTAGAAGTTGAATGAAGAGCTAAACCTAAAGAATAAGGAGAAATATAGCAAGAAGAACAATCTCATACGCATGGATTCGAGAAACCAAGTTGAAATCACCTAAGACATGGATGAGAAGATCATTCGTACATCAATGCTTAAGGAGGTGAATATGAGTAGCCTTGAGCATCATGAAGAAGAGAGAGAAATCACCAAACTCTTTCATATAGAGATACAGGTCAAGAAGACAAAGATTGATTCTTTGTTTGACTCACGATCACATGAAAATATTATTTCACGAGAGGTGGTCAATAAGTCTTGGTTGGAAGTCTGTGATCATCAAAACCCATATCCATTGGGATGGGTAAATAAGGATGTACAACTCAAGGTAACAAAATAGTGTAAAATTAGATTTACCGTGACTCTTGAGTATCTTGGTGAAGTGGATTTAGATGTGGTTCCCTTTGATATATGCGGAGTCGTGTTTGGAAATCCATACATGTAAATGCGTGATGCAATATTCATGATGAGAGCTAACGAGTACAAGCTTGTCAAAATTTTAACTCGTAGGTGACAACCAAGCCAACAAATTTATTAGTTCCAACACGAAGAATATTTTATTGTTTTTAATAGAAAGTGAGTGTGTAGAGGAGTCAATAAGAGGGGAGGCATCCCAAGAGGGTGTACTATGGAACAAAAGCAAACAATTGTTCGAAATTGAAGCACATTGAGTTCTTTTGACATCATCAAATTTTATTTGTGACATTTCATTGGTTTTGTACATTCCTTTTAGATTTTTCTAGTGATTTCCATCTTTAAACTTTACAGTTATTTTAATTATTCGAGAATTTTCATTTTTATTGGTATATTTCAAGTTAGTTTTCTTCGAAGTCTATTGGAAATATTACGAGTAATGATTTTTGTTTTCATGAAGGTAATATTTCACGCTATAGCATATATTGAATGATATGTTTGAGAAGTTCATATTGATAAGAACAATGTACTAAATAGATACATTGGATTGTAGGGTCATATGGTAGTTTACTGTTCAAATGAAACCTATACTTTAGTTCTATGAATAAAAAAGATAGCCAAGATTAGACTACTGTGCTCATCCAACAGAGGGATGGTCCCACGAATGAACTAATAATGCCCATATACACGTTATTCGGAGCCTGAAGGCCTAGATTATCATTGCGAGGTGTGATGTCCACTCATAGCCCATAGGGGGGGAAACAGTCTCATAGCCACTCAGTGATAGAACTCTTTTAAGTGCAAGTTGGATGATCTACTTTTATTTATGGGTTCTGCAAGGTAACGATCCATTCACCATCTTGGAGATAGGTTCAATGGGAGTTCATTGCATGGTAAAAGGTGGCATAGTTGTATTGGTAATGGGTACTATTGGTATTGAGGGATTACGTTCCAAAGGGGTTCCATAATTACGACTATGGATTTAGAGCAAGGCATATGTTCCTTGCATGTAGATGTCACGATTAATGATGTCATGAGAACTTCCCCGTATTTGGTTTTGATATTGGGAAGGACAAATCTCATGTTGAGTATCTACTGTTCCTTGATGGGGAAATAGATTTTCCATGATGGAAGGTTTTTGGTTTGCTCCCCCTATACCCTAGCCTCTGTCATGTGTTTCAACTCTAGGATTTGAGGGAAATTATGGGTATAGTGTCTATACACTCCATGAAGTACAAAAGAATGTTTAGTCCATATAATAGATTTCTTCTTTTCCTTTTCTAGATTATTCATACATTGGTTTCGATTTTGGCTTTAATTGAGGTGATTTCCCTAAGTTGTACAATTTCATAGTAGGGATGGTGACCGTGTGTTGAAATAGCTTGATTCGAACAAAGACATCAATGATGTTGTTGAAGGAACACCATAGATGAAATTTCATAATATGGTTGGTGGGATCCTCTCATTATTTTCCTTTCAATTTGGGAATATCCAATGGTAACTTGGTTTGGATAGGTGTCCATTATTGATTCTATTCAATGGGATCATTAGTAAGCTTCATAAGGTTTGAGAGGTTGAATGAAGTTACAAATGGTATTTTCCATTGTGGGATAAACTTTAAGTGTGGTTTTGATGGGATTCCCCTACGTGGTAGTGTCGGTAGTGGTAATTTCCATGGTAGCATTGGGGTTACCTCGAGGGGTGGTGATAGGGGTACTTTGAGAGGAACTATATCCTAAAAAAAATTCAGCAAGAATGAATGTCCCCACCAAGATAGTTGGATGTTGTTTCCTATGATGATGTGGTGAGAGACCAAGATCTCCTCCTCAAAAAGGTGGGAGCTATTTTAGGTACCTAGAGTGGTAGGAAAACCTAGCTCCCCTATGGTGCTATAGAAGGTGAAAGAAAGATATTGTGAGGGGGTGCTTTTAGAAAACCAAATGTATCATATACATAAGACATAACAAAGAATAAACGGTTAATTTTTCCTTTAACTCTTTTCATGTGTGAAACAATAAAAGAAAGGTTTGTGACACTTTGCCTATGATGAAAAAATCTTAAAAGACCTGGTGTCCTTCCACTCAATGAGTAATGTAGCCTTGTGAAGGTTTTGTATAAGGGTACTAAGGCCATGTCCTCAAAGTACTTACAATGATTTTAATAGTTGAAAACCAATCAAAGTGTGAAAGAGGGTTATACAAGGAGGGTACTAGGGACACATCTTGAAATTACTCGCGATACTGCTAACAACCTAATCGAATTGACTCAAGGTGGAAGTGCTCCTACACTTGACTAATAAAATATGTACATCCAATGGGAATGAGAGAATCTTAGTTTCTATTTGTTGACTTCGAAATGTGTGCCCCTACCAATCAAGCAAAAAAAAACAACACAAGAGTAGGAAAAGGGTACTCTATATTGATTGTTGGAAGTGTAAGAGTTACAAATGAATTTCAAAGACACTTGAAGAGATTTGATTGGGAAATGGCACTCAATATATCTCAACAAGGATTTCCCATTCTCAATCATTTTCACAAGCTCTTGCTTTCTCAAACAATAAAGGAAAACTCTCTCAAATTCTGTAATTATCCTAGCATTAGTATGCTTGATTTCTCTCGAGAAATTTTGGTAGCATAATAATGCACAATTTCTTCTTACCCCCCTAGATGCACTTTCATTTATGGTATTTTTAACACTCTCTTCCTCTTTAGCTCATCTGTGATCTCATCAATGAGGTTGTTTATATCATAAATAATATGAGAGCTACCATCCTCCTTCCATTAAATATTCTCAGCACTTAAGGCTTGAATTATGAGTCTATCATGTGAAGAGATTGATTATATTTCAACAAATATGCCTCCTACAATGTTGACTAGGCTTTCTATGACCCTCACAGTAATCAAAGAAAAATTTTCTAGGATGCAATTAAATCTCTTTGGAGGACCCACAAGGGTTCATTTTTGAAGTCACTTTTAGGAAAACCTTTTTTATTTTTACTTTTTATAATGTTTCTAATTCTAAATGTTGTCTCCACATGTTTCTTACTCATTTTGAGTTCCTATTAATGTGTACAAACGAGTGTACAATTTTCTCATAGTAATAGAGGAAAAAATAGATTTTATTATAGTACACTTCTTGCATGCATTTATATAAGTTTAAATACAACAATAATGTTTCCAGAAATTACAAATTAACCATTGAAAAACAACCCTTTCTAATAACAATATTGAAAGCCTTCACCTGATTCATGTCAAAGAACCTTCAATATTACTCCATAATATGAAGAACCCATGTTAAATAAACTCCTTTTAAATAAGAAAATACTTCACTCTTAAAACAATTTACATAAATCCTTATAAATCTCACATATCATTAACACACATAACTGCGCTTTTAATAAAATATTATGTTCCTTATGTTTTTGACTTCAATTTTATTATATATATCCATTTACCCTTATACCTCATACAAATTTATGGATTTTTCATATTTATACGATAAGCACATTACAATTTTATGTGGTGGACTTTACGATTATAATCACACAAATTTGCTTTATATTATTAGTGCTACCTTCAAAACTGATTTTTTGAAAAGTGTACATACATTATGGCTTTTTCAAATCTATCCCATAAATGCTTTACTATTTTATGTCATGACCATTGATATTATAATCACACCCTTTTGCTTTATACTAGCCTAGATCCATGTTAAGCTTAGATATATCAAGTGCAGAGAGGGATCAAATCTCTCTAGGTTCAAACCTATGTTTTTGACTTAAGATCCAGGGTTAATATGGATGTAGGTTGGTTATATAATACTATATAATATCAATATTTGTCTCTATGTGTCCCTTTCTATTCCATCTCTCTCTCACTTTCTTTACCTTACTTTTCTTTATCTCTTCCTTCCTCTCCCACCTCCCTCTATCTCTTCCCCCAATATCTTTCTCTACCCTCCAACTCTATAATTATCTCCCTCCCTCTATCCTACTCTTTGTCTCCCCTTTCGTCACACACCTATCGTAGTGGTAGTCTTTCAATCACACATAGGTGGGTGCGACACCACTACACTTTTTCCTTTTAACAATACTTCAATGTATGAACTATTCTTAACCAAATTCTTAGCTAATTATTACATCAAGTTTTATTATCACAATGGAAATAAACTCTTCAATTAATCATATAATCGAGATAAATACACAGTGAAAATAATCAACACATCATCATATGCGGGAGGGGAAATTCCCATGAGTTAAAATTTGCCCAATATGAGTATATATATAAATTCTCTAATTCAATTGTACATGAAACCATACAATTTGGTTTTGCCAAAAAACCTTGGCCTACACACTTTTGTTTTACATAATTGTGCCTACAAAATCCTAAAGTCGTGTTATCATGGACGCTTACCTGAAATGCTAAACTTCCCATAGCACTATTGTGCCCACCATACATCCTTTATATGTGTTTTATGTGTTATTCTCTCACATTGTTTATTTTCTGTATTTTAGAATTTGTATGCAAGTAATTTCTGTATGGGGTTAAAACCTACATTTGGTATCAAAGTTATTTTGGCTTCAAGGGGACTACTCTATTGCTGAGGGTTTTGCTCGGGCTTGTGATAGACCCTACTTAGTGGGAGATTTGTGAGACTGATTCTAGTGGTGAAAGAAGATGGCGAGCACTTGTAAGATAGAGATTGAGAAATTTAATGGTGAGAGTTTTGAGTTGTGGAAACTCAAGATGGAGGATCTGCTGGTGGATAAATATCGGTGGATCATGGTAGATCTGGGTACTAAACCAACAGGAGTGTCCATTGAAGAATGCAAGAAGTTGGATCAGAAGGCAAAGAGCGCAATACTATTTATGGGAGAACTAGTGTCTATTTGATCTCCTAGTCCCACTAGGACGGGCAGCTATCTTAGAAACAAACAATTCAAAGTAACTTGTGTTTTCCTTTATGTATGATAGATAAGAGAGAAGCATAGGGCACCAACCTGAATCTTTCACTTGGCTCCTTGCTTGTTTCCTCTCTCCTTTGATAGAGCTTGCCACTCCTTTCTCACTTGTCCCGCTTTAAAGAACACCTGTAGAGGCAAAGCAACAAAACACATCAAAGCATATAGATCTATAATACCATAAACAATGTAGAATTAGAAGTACATTAACCACACAAGTGCATTCACAAATAGCAAGATTCACAAATACTTAAGTATATGGACGAAAACTAAAATAAATTTATTGATGGTAGAAGTAGAAGATAGGATTACAACCTCGCTGTCTGATCCAACATCATCCTCTGAGCATTAAAGCCCTCTTCACCTCATGAAAAGCAAGATCACCCAACAATACAATGTCTCAAAGAGAAACCAACATCACTTCCATACAAGTTACAAAATTCCAGCCTCTAGATCTCTGAGATGAGGGATCCATTTATAGATATTTGCAGAGGGGTGAGTTAGCTTTTGGGTTTTTGATTAATGTCATTTCACTGATAGTTCTTGGTTCCACTTGGATATTTCATGATCTCTTACTCATCCTTGGGTGAATTCAGAGAGGGCAAGTGTCATAGGAGAAGTTTCTAGAAGATTCTTTGGGTTTGCACTTAGCAAACTACCTCTGCCATTTGTCTACTCTCTCCCATCGCACCCCACAATAGGCTCTTTCAGTATGCATCGCACTTGGCTAGTGTAGCAGGGAGTATGCATCACACCCTAAGCATGGAGTAGTCTATATGGTCGAGTTTTGGCCAATTCTAAGTGGTTTTTTAGGTGGAACTTCTCGGAAATAATGTAACTAGTTGGCCATGATCCTTTAGGGTGTGAAACAACACTTTTAGGGGTTTGAGAGCCCTCGGTTTATCGACATATGTGAATTGGGTTGCAGTTCCCAAATATTTCTATAACAAGTGCCCCTTAAAGCATGAGTTCGTAAATCTTCGGATGTCGAGTGAAATGCTTTATCATGAGGATCCGAGGTCTTCGAACTGGAAGGTGACCTATAATAACATACAGTACAATAGATTATCTTCATATTACCTTCATGATCTAGCTGAGGTGGGCATTCCCATGCTTTGCTTATTAAATTCATTTTCATGTACATGGGACAAAAAATCCTCCGCTATTATAGACTGGTGATTCTTGTAGAGCCATCATCCCTTATTTTGGATGATCATCTATGCAGCTATGGTGTACATTTGATGTTTTTATTTTCTTGAATATATCGCAGCTCGAATGGATCAAACTAGATCTGGGGTCTTCAAACTCATTCAATATTCACTCGATGTACAATTCGATCCATGTGAATAGATGTTCTGAAGTCAGACATGGAAAGACATCAGATGATTACTAGCTAATGATGTGAGTTGTTAACAGGCGCGAGAGGAATCACCGATAATGATAATGACCCTCACGGTACTACAATATAATTCACGTGGTGTGAATATATGAGTCGATGTCGAACACCACGCAAAATCTTTCAGTCGAAGGCCATTGAGGTAAACCTGTCGCCGAAATCAACTTCTTGGATAATGAGCTGATGACAAGAAGTGACCCATCGTAGGAGGGCCTTAATGAATCCCACATCTATGGCATGAAACAAAGCAAATGATTTTCTGGAGGTGAAAACGATCTAATGATACAAGGTTTAGGAATGGCGGTCATGAAAAATCGAGCGTGAAGGTATTGCAGTGGATGAGGCATTAGCTAGGTTGGTGAATTCTTTGAATGACTACTCTTGAACATCTGGGCGACACAAATGGATTGGTAGCATTAACCCAAAAAATGGATGGTACGAAGGACCAATGGTGATGTGACCGGTGAACGAAACAACCTAACCCGACTCAATTAAGTTCTTTAAGTTTTGTTCCCTTTTTTCCCTAGTCACTGCTGACCAATACCTCTTTATTTTTATCATGCTTGAGGAGGATAACACATGCTTTTTCTATAATTTTCCCTTTGGGCAAACGTGTCGCTATGTTTTAACAAGCCTAGCGATAGTGAAACTCGCTCTTATCGGGATTGACAAGTTTGTCGCGATTGTTTTAACAAGTTTAATGACAAAGATAACTCAGTCCTTTTCATGTTTAGAGAGTTTGAAAAGAGACGGAAAGGAAACTTTAGCAATCCTTTTTTGTAGCATAATCTCTTAAGTCTGAAAAAATATAAAATAATATGAAAGAGATGACTTTTCTATATCTTTAGTGAGCTAAAAAAGACAAGCACTATATCTTTTTGTGGAATGATCCCTCACGTCCAAAAATATTAAAATGTAGAGGAGGGATGGTGCTTCCCCTTACTTTAACGAGCTTGAAAGGCTAGTAGCTCCGAAATATTTTCATATTTTACGAGTCATGTTTTTGGGTAACAACTCGTTCCACGTATGTTTGGAGCTTCTCAAACATGGTAGTGTAAATAGGGTGGCTAAGAGAATCACTCGTCGCAGCTGTTCCTCAAAAGGGTAAACAATCAAGTGGAAGTGTATGATGGGCCAAAAGAATGAAGGTGATAGTAAGGACACAACCAAGGCTCAAAAGGCTGATAGCAAGGCAATCATGAAGGTTATTTACCGAGGGTGAATTCATTTCTTAATGAGCTTGAATCTTTAGAAACTATGCTCAAAGGTGGGTTTATTTCTTAATGAGATTGAACCCTGTGGTAACATTACTCAAGATAATAGTGAGAGATGTTCAATTTACTGTTAACATTATATTCTTTCGACGGTCATACAACCTATTCAATTACTCCAACAAATTTATTAGAAATGCAAATACATGCTTGAAAGATGAGTTAAAAACTAACATTTTACCTCACTTACATGAATAGTAACATAAAAGAAATTTTACCTCTCATTTTTACCATTTGATTCAAATTTGGGATTGTTGGAGCTCGAGAGGTGTTTTCCCCCTCAAATTTGATCAGCTGATTTTGGGAGATCTAGTGGACTATTCTTCGTGCCATGAGGACTAAGTAGGAGCTAACCCTAAGCTCTTCAATTACATTCCATCCTTTTCTAATTTTTAGCATGCTTTCTCTTTCTTCTGGGCCCTAGGGGTTTGAAGAATTCGTTCTCTCCCCATCACACCTAGTCTACATCGAAAGATGAGATGCATACTGAGCTGACCATTGGCCTGTCAATATGCATCTCACCCTATACACAAGCAGGGTGCGATGGGTGTAGAAGGGAAAGTTTGTGCAGTCTTTTTCCATGAAATTTTTTTCTGTTTTTCCCAAATCACGATCCATGTTCAGCTTAGATATATCAAGCGTAGAGAGGGATCAAATCTCTCTAGGTTCAAACCTATGTTTTTGAGTTAATATCTAGGGTTTATATGGATGCAGGTTGGTTATATAATACTATATAATATCTATATTTGTCTCTATGTGTCCCTTTCTTATTCCATCTCTGTCCACCCTTAACCTTTTTGTCTATCACCATCCCTCTCTCCTTATCCCCCCTCCCACTCTGCAAAATCTCTCTCTCTACCCCAACTCTCTATCTCTTTCTATGCCTACCCCTCCCTCTCTATGTATCTCTCCTTTTCCCTCTCCCCCCTCCCACCATCTATATTTATATCTCTCTCCATTTTTCCTTTATCTCTCTATTTGACCTCCCCAAACACACATAATATCTCTCCTCCATACCTATCACTCTTCCTCCCTCCCTCCTGCCCTCTCACTCTCTCTTCATCCCTCTCTCCCCCCTCCAACTATATATCTATCTCCCTTTATGTCTCCTTCTTTTTCTCTCTATCTTACCCTCAAACATACACACTCTATATATATATATATATATCATTTTTAACCTCTTCCTCTCCCTTTCTCTAGCTTGCTTTTCTTTCTCTCTATTCCCCTTCTCTCCCTCGATTTCTCTCAATTTATCTCCTTCTCTCTGTATCTCCTTCTGTCACACCCCTATCCTAGTGGTAGTCTTTCAATCACACATAGGTGGGTGTGACACTACTACACTTTTTCTTTTTACCAATACTTCAACATATGAATTATTCTTAACCAAACTCTTAGCCAATTATTACTTCAATTTTTATTATCACAATGGAAATAAACTCTTCAATTAATCATATAATAAATATAAATACACAGTGAAAACAATCAACACATCATCATATGCATTAGGGGAAATTCCCATTAGTTAAAATTTGCCCAATATGAGTATATATATACATTGTATAACTCAATTGTACATAAAACCATACAATTTGGTTTTCCCAAAAAACCTTGGTCTACACACCTTTATTTTACAAAACTGTGCCTACAAAATGCTGAAGTCATGTCATTGTGGACGCTTACTTGAACTATTGAACTTCTCACAGCACTATTGTGCCCACCATACATCCTTTTGGTTCACCCCCATGTCCCCGAGAATCCTTGTCATAGCCTTCCCACACTTCACCACACTCGACACACTTTCATGCCCTCTCATAGAATCTGAAATTCCTTTGTTCACTCTACAGCAACTATGCATGAATCCTCCATTCATTGGGAGTGTGGGAGCTTGATTTACTACCCGCACTTGCCTCTTAGTGTGCGTCATTATGTTTCCCTACCAACAACTCATTGTAGGGGCTCATATCATCTAACTACTCGATTTCCAACTCTCGGTTGTTTTTGCCCATCCAAATTGCAGTCGGTAGTGTTAACTCAACCATACCTTACTACGACTACCTATCACAGTATTACTCGGTTCACCTAGAAACCCTAATCCTTGCGTCACCAACCTCGGTCAATATTTCGCACTCCGCTAGTGGATTGAGTGCTTCTCATTCTACGATTTTTGTGTTTTCTCTTGCTTTCCTTGGTCGAGCTCGATGATGCCTTTCGAGCATCGATCGATCCCCAATATTTATGTGTGTTACCTTTGTTGTAACACCAAGGGTTACTACCTTTCACTTATCGTTAAGGTCGACTGAAGCTCCATCTAAACATAAGCCTTCCCATGTATATATTTCGGCCCAGCTCATGTAAAATAGAACATTTTCCTTGTCATTCAGGCCGTCCCATGCCACCACTCGCCCAACTTGTCTGTTTACCTACACACTCATCAACAGTCACCCAACCTATTGGTCATTCCACATACTATGTGTGGACTCCCTTGACACACCTTGTGTCCAATCATCCATGGGTGCCTCGTATGGACGCATGCTTGCCTGAACAAAAAACTCGAGTTGCCCGACATGCTGATGGGTTGTGTTATATTCTTTTCACAACTAGCCCATGTACTTAACCACGAAGTTAGAAGGGGAGTGAAGCCCCCCTTCTTTGTGCTGATGGCGTAGTGAGGAGAGTCATAGGGGGTTTGAGGGGTGTTGGTAACCCCATTTTATGGGGTCCAGGGCAATGCCCCAAAAAATTTTGGTTTTGGACCCTATGTTAGGTTGGGCACACCTACCTATGGTTTTGTGGGTGATTTTCGCACATGGTTTTGGATGCGATGGTTTTTTGGTCCATAGTTTTGGATGCAATTGTTTTCCTTCCATGGTATTGGATGCTTCTACATTTATAAATATGTATTGTAACATTGAAAGGAACATAATGAAAAATCAAGCTCGTTGTCCCAGCTTTTGGATCTAAGAGAAAATCTTTGTGTATATGTGGTTTATGTGTTATTCTCTCACATTATTTGTTTTCTGTGTTTTAGAATTCATATGCAAGTAATTTTTGTATGGGGTTAAAACCTACATTTGGTATTAGAGCTACTTTGGCTTCAAGGGGACACCTCTATTGCTAAGGGTTTCGCTCAGGCTTGTGGTAGACCCTGTTCAGTGGGAGATCTGTGAGATTGATTCTGGTGGTGAAAGAAGATGGTGAGCAGTAGAAAGATAGATATCGAGAAATTTAATGGTTAGAGTTTTGAGTTGTGGAAAATCAAGATGGAGGATCTATTGGTGGATAAAGATCAGTGGATCGTGGTAGATCCAGGTACTAAACCAACGGGAGTGTCCGATGAAGAATGCAAGAAGTTGGATCGGAAGGCAAAGAGGACAATACAATTGTGTGTCTCAGATTCAGTATTGTTGAATGTATCCGGGGAAGCTATGGCGAAGGCTTTGTGGTACAAGTTGGGACTTTATACCAATCTAAGTCTGTGGTGAATAAACTGTTCCCGTCGAAAAAGTTGTATAACCTGAGGATGAAAGATGGAGACTCCATAACAGAGCATCTGAAGACGTTTAATATTGTGGTAACTTAGTTAGCATCTATTGATATTAAAATTTCAAATGCAGATAAGTGCATGAGTTTGTTGTGTTCTTTACCAAATTCGTGGGTTAGTTTGGTTATTGCAATAGGTAGCAATGTAACTACCTTACAGTTTGATGAAATAGTATCATCCTTGCTGATGGAAGAGATGAGATGGAAAAATATGGAGAGTTAGAATGGTGATGCCTTGTCTGTACGAGGACACTCCTAGAATAGAAACAAAAATAATTCATCGAGTGGGAGATCTAAACCTAGAGGTAGATCTAACTCCCCAGGAAAACCTGTAAAGATGGTGTGCTGGGAAAGAAGAAAGGAAGGGCACTATAAAAGGGACTGTAACTCTAAATCTCTTGATAAAGGAAAGGGGTCTGATGATGCTCCTTCTGCTGAGGCAAAAACCACCTTAGATGAAGGTGGGGATGTGTACTTGGCTTCTTCGAGTACACATGTAGATCATGAGGCATCACTCATTGACTCAGGTGCATCATTTCACTTCACTCCCCATAGAGAGTGGTTCTACGAGTATGAGAAATATGATGGTGGTGATGTCTTCTTAGGGGATGACAGGAAGGATAGAATCATTGGTCATTGAAAAGTAAAGTTAAAGTTGCAAGGTGGAAGGGTTAGAACACTTCATGGTATTCTGCATATTCCTGCATTAGCGAGAAATCTAATTTCTGTAAGCAAGCAAGATGATGTAGGTGTAAAAAAAATGTTCGACAAGGATACATGCAAGATGGTTTGGGGGGCACTGGTATTAATGAGGGGAGTTTGAATTAGAACTCTGTATAAGCTGCAAGGTAACAATGTTGTTGATGGGTGCAACAGTTCCATGGTTCCTGAAAGTGGAGCAGAAAATCTAGTGGTCTCTAGAGAGAAGAGCATGTTGTGGCTTAAAGGGCTTGGACATATTGGAGAGAAGGGCCTTCGAATACTTCATGGTAAAGGTATGGTAGAAGCTATGAGTAATAGCTCTCTTGATTTTGATTTCTATGAAAATTGTGTATATGGGAAGTAGAATTGGGTGAGTTTCCCCTCTGGTGGTAAGAGGGTGAAACATATATTAGAGATTGTGCATAATGATGTGTTTGGACCTATGAAGGTTCCATCACTGGGTAAGTCTGTGTACTATGTATCATTTATAGATGACTTCTCAAGGAATACATGCATATATTTCCTTAAGAAGAAATCTAAAGTCTTTGACAAGTTTAAAGAATTCAAGGGTCTGGTGGAAAACCAAACAGAGAAGAAGATAAAGGTGTCGAGGACAGATAATGGTGGAGAGTTTTGCAGTAAGGAATTTGAAGAATTCTATAAGAAGTGTGGTATAGCACAGCAAAAGACTACTCCATATACACCACAACAAAATGGAGTTGCAGAAAGAATGAACAAGATGTTGATGGAAAGGCAAGAAACATGCTCAATGGAGCCAGGTCAAGATAGGAATTCTGGGTAGAGGTAATGGAGACATCATAATACCTCGTTAATAGATCACTTTCATCAGCTTTGGAGGATAAAATTCCACAAGAGGTATGGACTCGTAAGAAACCCTCTCTTTCACATTTGAGGGTATTTGGATGTGATGTATATGTACATGTTCCAAAGGAGAAACGAACCAAGTTGGATAGTAAATCTGAAAAGTGTGTTTTTATTGGGTATAAGGATGGTTTAAAGGGTTATAAGCTTTGGAACCCAGTAACAAGGAAGGTTGTGTGCAACCAAGATGTGGTGTTTAGAGAGGTGAGATATGTTATTAAACATGAAGTCCAACCAAATGACTCTAAGAAGATAGAGTTTGAGCTAAAGGAGGAAGAATGAGATTCTACAGTAAAGGAGGAATCTGAAGATGAAGAGCTACAAACTCTGGGTGTGAGAAGATCAGTTCGCGAAAGAAGGGAGCCAAAAAGGTATAGTCCATCTGCTTTCTATTCAAATTTTTCTTTATCTATTACTGATGATGGTCCCAGAACTGTGAAAGAAGCAGTAGATTGAGAGGATGAAAAACTTTCGAAGGAGACCATGGTTGATGAAATGGCATCTTTGCGCAAAAATGTGGCTTGGGATCTGGTGGAGTTGTTCGCTGGAAGGAAACCCATTGGCAGCAAATGGGTGTTGAAGAAGAAGACAAATGTAGAAGGAAAGGTGGAGAAATACAAATCTCAGTTGGTAGCAAAAGGTTATTCCCAGGTGCCAGGAATTGATTTTGGTGATATTTTTCTCTTGTTGCAAAGGTAACTTCTATTAGATTACTTTTATCTATTGCTCCTTCTTTTGATTTTTAGGTAGAACAGATGGATGTGAAGACAAAATTTCTTCACAAGGATCTGGAATAGGAAATCTACATGAAGAAACCTGAAGGCTTTGCGGTGAAGGGTAAGAAAGAACTGGTATGCAAGTTAAAGAAGTCTTTGTATGGGTTAAAATAGTCACCAAGGACGTGGTATCAGAGATTTGATACATTTATAAGGGGACTTGGCTTCACGAGAAGAAAAGTATATCATTGTGTGTATTTTAAATTAACTCGTGACCGTGTTATTCATTTGGTCTTGTATGTGGATGATATGTTGCTGGTTGGAAATGACAAAGAAATTATCGGGGATTTGAAGACCCAATTGTCCTGCAAATTCAACATGAAAAATCTTGGTGCTGCAAACTATATTTTGGGCATGGAAATTAAAAGAGATCGGGCAAAGAGGAAGCTCTCATTAATCTAGAGGAAGTATGTCGAGACAATATTGTAGATATTTAATATGCAGGATAGTAAAGTAGTGAAGGTTCCTATTCTTGTAGGTGTAAAGTTATATGTTGAATAGTGTCCCAAGAAACAATAAGAGGAAGAGGACATGTCCCATGTTCCATATGCAAGTGCATTCGATAGCTTGATGTATGCAATGGTCTATAGTAGACCAGACATTGCACATGCACTGGGAGTATTGAGCAGGTTTATGTAAAAAACAAGAAAGGAGCATTGGTTAGAAGTGAAGCGAGTTTTTCAGGTATTTGTGTGGCGCTAGTGATTATGCTTTGTGCTATCAAGGAAGAATAGGATTGGACAGAGTGTTGGATATTCATGGCTTTGTTGATGCACACTCGACTAGAGATTTGGATCACAAAAGATCTACAAGTGGGTATGTGTTTAACCTATTTGGAGGTGGAGTCAGTTGGATAAGTAAGAAAAAATTTGTAGTGGCACTATCAACTAGAGACGAAGAATACATAGTAGGCACTCATGCAAGCAAGGAAGAAATTTGGTTGCAGAGATTGTGTTCAAATATGGGGTTAGTACAGGGAGCTATAAGGATAGACTGTGACAGCCAATGTGCAATTTTCTTGGCAAAGAACAACGCATATCATTCAAAGACAAAGCACGGTGACGTTCAATATCACTTTGTGAGGGATATGATAGAAGACTAAAAGGTGTTGCTGGTAAAGGTGGACACTTTGAAGAATACTACAGATGCATTGAAAAAATCTATGAGCTCTAAGAAGTTCACTTGGTGTAGAGAAACAATGGGCGTTGTAGGGCTAGATAAATGACTAAGCTCTCTTGTTGCCCCCTACAGAAAGAAAAGAATAAGTGGGTGAATGTTGGGTTGTCTTATATTCTTTCCACAACTAGCCCACATAGTTAATTGGGGGGTTAGAATGGGGGTGGAGCACCCCCTTCATTATGCTGATTGCATAGCGAGGGGAATCACAAGGGGTTAGAGGGATGTAGGTAACCATAGTTTTGGACGCGATGGTTTTTGGTCCATGGTATTGGATGCTTTGGCATGTATAAATATGTATTGTAACATTGAAAGGAACATAATGAAAAATCATGCTGGTAGTCCTGGTTTTTAGATCTAGGGGAAAATGTTTTTGTATATGTGTTTTATGTGTTATTCTCTCACATGTACTAAATATGCTTGATTCTGTGGACCGAAAACTTCAATTTCTTTAAAAAAGTTTTCGAACCCTATAGAAAACTAAATATTCTTGCAGAGTGTATTGCCCTACAGCTGAGAAGAGAGTCATGTTTATTTTTTGTGTTTTAGAATTTGTACGTAGGTAATTTCTATATGGGGTTAAAACCTACACACACCCACCGATTACATGCTCCCATCGCACATCTCGTCACACTTTCTCATTGCACAACTCATAACACATCTCATCGTACGACTCTATCGCATAAAACCGAAAGTTTTCCTCTGAGTTACCTTTGACATATCTATTAACTCAAGCCAAGTTTAACCAAATGTGGTCACTCCTTGCACCTTTGTTGTGATGACACATATTTAATTGCGGTCATCAGTTTTTCGAATCTCTTGGGTGCTCACTAACATCAACCCCTCACATCCTCCACCACTCTCAAAATGTTGTCGTCCTCGAAAACACCATCTCAACAACCTCTATCACTAAGACATATCAATATATTTGGGCACCTAGATAGCTCCACCCATGACTTGGTCCATCCTTCAATCTCATTAAACTCTGTAATAAAATCATGTGCTAGATCCCTGTTTGATGGTGATTAGTTGGGTAGCTAATCCAACCATAACATCAACCTCACAAGAACACATGATCCTCAAATCAAGACTATCTTCACATACTCCTATCAATCATGTCCATATCACCCCATGTGCTTGCTCATAAAATCATAGAGAGGACGCACTACCATAAGAAAAAGAAAATGAGCATCATCCTCATGTCAATCTAGAAAGAGGGAGGGGATAGGAAAGCTAATGGATATCCATCCTCCTCCTCCAACAACTCAATCCACTTATCAAGGTTTTCCTCTTCTAATCTATGCATGTATGCTTCCAAGCTTTCCTCGTGAGTCTCTGGTTAAGCATCCTCATTCCCTTCCACTCCCTCTAGCTTCCCTATCAAATCGAGGATATTATCAGACAATTCTCTAATAACGTTTGACTGCTCCATGATTTTTGTCTCTGCAGCAGAAAATATCTCCTATAGTTCTTCATCCCACTTAATATCCTCCACATTCATTGTTGTCAATTTACACCAAGCTATCATAACTTCCATGATCGGTACCCCCAAAGGTTCATTATCCCATATGTCATAAACATACAACTTCTTCATATGTGGCACCATCATACCCTCATACTGCTTCAAAACCTCCATACCCAATACTGCTTCATACTCATCAATGCACACAATTCTGAAGTTGATCTTCTGAGACCACTCAACAATGTTCACATCCACATTCTCTCCCATGCCGATGAATTTATCTGGTGGAGAGTTCACCGCTTTAAGATGAGCTTGGGTTGGTGAGAATTTAAACCCCACTCTACTCGTATCTTCTTCCCCAATGAAATTATAAGTCACACCACTGTCCCACATAGTGAGTAAAGTGCCTTGTCCAACCTTCATGCTAATGTACTGCAACTTTTTCCTCGGAGGATCCCACCTTGGGATAGCCTCCCTAATCCTCGCAACTACCAAAATCTGCATCACCCCAACCTATGATTCCTCCTCCTTCTTCTTTGCACTACTTTGTGTCGTTGCAGCCACCATCAAGTCTAGAAGGAAAATTCTTTAGTGTGTGGTTCTATTTTCACAACCAACATTTCAAATGCTTCTTCGTATTCAACTTGTCATACGATCTCAAATTATCCTCCTTTGTATATTTCTCTTTCAGTTTGTCGGACTTCTTCTTCCTCTCTTCGGTCCCTTCATCATAACGTTCTACGATCCTATCAACTACAACAAATTCTTCCTATAGAGTTTTGATATGTTGCCTCTTCTCGTCATTGCATGCCCAAGGTTTCAATCCTATAATTAAGTTGAATACCTTGTCTTTCTGCACCATATCAGGTAGTTCTAAGATCGCTCTAAAAATTATCATTGATATGCATGTAGATTCCCTATTTTCTTAATGTAGTTAATCTTCGTCCTTTCATCCCAAGTCTCATCATGTGGGCTAAAGTGAGCCTCCAAATCTTACTTCATATCATTCTAAGTAGAGATGCCATCAACATCTCCATTAGAAATCTAATCGAACTTCTGTCTCTGCCACATCTTAGCATCCCTAGTAAGGAATTGAGACACTACCTTGACCTTGGCTTCATCATGAGGAATCCCCAAGCACTCCAAGTATTTCTCCATATCCCATAACAAATTGCCAAGTTCTTTGTCACTCCTCATCCCATCATAAGAATGAGGTTCCTTGACTTTCACATGAGTAGTACCTCCAATTGGTTCCTCCCCAACTCGTTTCTGTAAAACAACTATCTCATTCCTAGCATCATCAAGAGCTTTCTAAAATTTCAATATTCCATCCAAACCTTGATATCTTGCAACCGCAAAGTTCTTGACTTCCTTGTGTGTTTGTGCATAATTCCATTCAGTATACTGAAACCGAACCTTGAGGTTTTGATGTTCCTCTTCCAAATTCACGAACTCATCTCGAAATTCATCATTCTCAATTTCCAACAAAGCTACTTTTGAAAAAAATTCCTCCATATGATCCAATACCGTGTCCATAAAAACTATCTCGATATCCACGCTAGATTCACTTGTCACATGAAGTTCTTCTATGTTGTCTACCATCATTGTTTCTTGTTATATTGTTAAGACCATACACCAATCCATTCAACTTCAACCCTGAAAGTTCTCTCTGTCAAGCTACTTCTTCTTCAATCAAAGCCCTACGAAAATTGGGCTCTCATACAACTATCACGCCCTATCTCGTTGGTAGTCTTTCAACCACACATAGGCAGGTGCGACACTGCTACACTTTTTATTTTCACCAATACTTAAATGTACACAGTGTGCCTAAACAAACACTTAGGAAATTTTCTCACTTGAGGGGTCGTAATGTAGGTTCATAGTTACGTGTGCCAACCAACAAAACCATAAAATCTTGGCCCTTTGGGAAACAACCCGTGTAGTGCATGTTCGAGTCTCACCTAAAGCAATATTGAGGGATGACAAAACCAAGTTTTTGGGTTGAGAGGTGTGCGTGGTGGGTTTCTATTACTTCTAGGGTTTTATCCCAACCTTTGCGAACCCTAACTCTTAAAATACAAGAATCATAGTAACTTACAGAAAGCATAATCTAACCCTTCACGGAATACTTTAAACATTCATAATATTAAGTAGACATGTAAATCAAGAACTTTCGTAAATAAATTTAAGTGTGTCTTCAGATAAGTACAGAAAGCATAACGAATACACATAAATTTCATAAGTAAATATAAATTAAAAATACTGAATTATTTCTCCAAAATAGTCTTTATTAGATATAATCCTTATCACAAACTCTTCTTCCCTATGCACACAGGTGCAGTGGCCCACACACTCAACTTGCAGACTTACCAAGGTCTTTGTGCACTAAGTTGTATGATCCTTCCCCTTCGCTTAAGTACAGGAAACAAACTTTTGTGCCTCACACAACTTGCCCATACAATGTCTTGAATTATTAACTCACTTTCTATGACTCACTATGACTCCTATATATAGTTTGTTCCATTACAATACCATGGTTCATGAACCATGGAGAGGTCACAAAACATCCTATGTTCTAAAAATTATTACTTCAAATGATATTATCACAACGAAAATAAACTCTTCAATTAATCATATCATCAATATAAATACACAACGAAAATCATCAAGGCATCATCATATGTGCAAGAGGAAACTGCCATTAGTTAGGGTGTGCCCAATATGAGTATATACATAAATTCTCTAATTCGATTATACATAAAATCATACAATTCGGTGTTGCCAGCAAGCCTTGGCCTCCACACCTTTATTTTAAAAATTGTGACTACAAAATGCTCAAGTCGTGCCACCCTGCACACTTTCCCAAACTGTTGAACTCCCCATGGCACTACCATGCACCTCATTTGTCGTTTTGGCTCACCCGCACCCTTAACACCTCTTTCCATAACCTCCCTTCACTTCACCACACTCAACACACTGTAGTGCCGTCTCTTGCAATCCCAAAGACCCTCATTCACTCTACTGCAACTATGTCCAAATCCCTCTATTCACCGACGATGTTGTAACTCTAGGAACTACCCACACTTGCCTTTTGGCACTACCGGCAACAGCCTCTTGGTGTGCATTGTCATCTCGGCCTACTCATAGCTCATTGTAGTGGCTCAAGTCACATGATGCCTCAACACCCAAATCTCATCGGGTTCTGCCCATCGAACCTACAGTTGAGATTGTTAATTCAACCCGCCCGCGCTATAACTATCTACTGCATAGTTGTTCAATTCACTGAGAAACCCCAATCCTTGCATTGCCAACTTGATTCCACCTTCTACACTCCGTGTGTGGCTTTAACTCTCCTCAATCTGTGATTTTTGTATTCACTCTCTCTTGACTTGGTTGAGTTCGATGATGGCTTTCGTACATCCATTGATACCCAATATATAAGCATGTTACCTTTGCATTAGCATCAAGGATCACGACCTTCCACTTATCGTTCATGTTGCCCCATCCTCAATTTGCACGTTGACATTCCCATATCTATATA
>APFE030845812.1:0-40131 GCA_000404065.3 Pinus taeda
CTCTTTAGATCAATAAACTCATCCTCTGCTCTGGCTGTTTCCTCTAAACACATTTGTTTCAGTTGTTCTATGTTTGCATTGTCAAAAACAGTTGGATTAAGGATTTGTTTGGCTGTTGCAGCTGTTACAGCCTGCTGATTTTCTTTTGTTAGTTGTTGGGAATCGTTCATGGCATCCATGTCAATGTTTGTGTTCGAAAATTCGCCCTCAAGAGTAAGGAAATTGTTATTCTGGGCATCATTTTGAAACACTTGCCAATCCTTGACATTGTTAGGGACTGAGGGTCTATGTTTTATCTCAGCAGTGAAATGGTGATTTGGTTAAAAGGGAAGCTTGCATGTGCTAGCAAAAGTTGCTAGACTATGAGCATGAATGTTATGGTCTCTTGAAATTTTGGCCAGCTTGGACTCATTGAAAGAATTGAGTATTTCTATGGCATCAGTCCTGTAAGCTCTCATTCTACTATCATTAGTAACAAAGTTACCTTTCATTTGTTGTATAATCAGATCAGAGTCACCTAGAATGGACACTTTTGTAGCTCCTAGGATTTTGAGCAATTTTAGGCCTAAGAGGAGAGCTTCATACTCTGCCATGTTGTTTGTACATCTAAAATTTAGTCTATAGGCATGGCCTTCTGCGTGATTGTCATGTGTATTGTAGATCCATACTCCTGCCCCTGCTCCTAATTTATTGACAGAACCATCAAACTCCAAATACCATGTGATTTCTTGCTTAAGGTTTGTATTAAGAGTTTCAGTTATTTGAGGGTTGGGCAGACTTATCATTTCCGTTTCGGGAGGTTCTTCTTGTTTGCTAGTTGCCTTGACTGTTGTGACAATTTCATGGGCATTGGCAACTGATTCCTCACTGATGCATGTTTCTTGCTCTAAGGCTGAAGGCTTATCATCAGTTGGAGGATTGGTGTCATCATTAAATAAAATAAAAGAATCCATATAAGAATGGATTGAGTAAATTGGAAAAATTTTGGGGCTTTTCCTCACTGCTTACCACATACTTCATCAATGTTTCTCTATACAGTCTCTTTGGTTGCCCAAAGACAGATATAGTGGCATAAGAGAGGTTGAGTTGAAGGGATCCTTGCAGTTTTTCCCCCCATGATCTTGATAAGAGCATGCCATACTTTGTGGGAATGTCAGCAACTACTACGTCCATTAGGATTGTCTTGTTGGGAAATTGGACTAGAGACACACAAAGGTCTTTGATTAAGCCTAAAAACTTGACTTGACTTGAGTCAAAGGAATATAGATCTTTGTATGGTCTTGTGACATCAAGGTTCAACTTTTCCATTACAGCTTTGGGCATAAGGTTATGTGAGGCTCCTGAGTCAAACATAGCATTATGCAAGATTTTTTCATGTATGTGCAGACTGACATAAAATGGTGGAACAGGTCCATATGTTGATTTTTCGTTAACTTCTGGACCAAACAACAGCTCAGGGGTATCATCTAAAACATTTACATCATCCTTGACCTCTGGTAGTTGAAGTGACCTTTGGATTTGTTGCCTATATACATCATGTTTGGCAAGTTTTGAGAGGGGAATGGATATCTTGAGTTTTCCAATTTCTGCTTCTAAGTTGAATGGTTTATCCAATGGATTCTTAGTGTTGATAGTAGCAGATTTCTTTTTTTCAGGCATACTCTCTATGTTTTCTTTTTGAATGTCAGCGTAATGATGAATGGCCATTTGTGGTATTTCTGTTTTGGGAAGATTTTTTGGAGCGCTGTTCAGATTTTCTTTTGAGGGAGAGGAAGGTAGAGGCTGATCAATAGGAGGTTGAATGTCTGTTATACCCTCTACAGTTACCTGATGTGGGTTTGTTACAACAATATCAGCTGGTTCTGTTATGACAACATTGTCTTTCATTTTGTTGGGCTGTTTGTTATCCTTTGTTCTGCTAGATGCAAGGACATCAATGGTACTTGTTCTTAACTTATATTGTTTGTGTACTTCATACACAGCAAAATCATAACCTTGTTTAAAATCAAAAGACTCTCCCGACTTGGTCTGAAATCATTTTTCGTCAAGGTAGTTTCGGTCCTCTTCAGTGAGAAAGATTTGTTGTTCATTTTTCGAATCGATCAGGTTCATGTGAGTCTCATCTGTGGGCTCACTGGATGTGGATGCCTCCACATAGTTTTCTTGGAAAGGAGGCCTAATATCATGGTCGGGACTAGCCCTTCCAGCGTTTGTGTAGCATTTGCGCTACACAAGATTAAATCTAGATCCGAAATTTTCTAAGAACACAGGTCGACCGAATTTTTTTTTTTTTTTAAGGTTGGTTTCTTCCTCTGTGGAGCTTCAGACTGGTTTTGTGAGATTATCTGAGGAGGTCCCTAGTGGAGTCGCCATTATGTTATCACTCAGGTTGTCCCTAAGATCCTAAAGGGATACAGCCGAGGTAACCACAAACCAATCTTTGGATTACAGGTTCTAGCCCACCTGCAATCAGAGAGGGCTCTCTCTTAATGATTTAGCTTTGTCGATTATGATTTTAGGCTAGTTATTGGGTTCAGGGGTTTTGATTTTTTGTTTGGATGGAAGATGAATGTAAGGAAGATAATTCCAAGCAGAGAGGCAAGGGAAAGTGTGATAAGTTTCAAACCATTGGGCGTGGAGTCATGGATTAAGGCTTGTTGTTGCATTTTCTTGGTCACAAGAGGATTATGGAGCAGGATAGCTACACATGAAACAATACCAAATTTGCTGAAAAGATAGGATGAAAGTCAGAGATGAAAGGAAATCAAAAATCTTTCATCAACTAACAGGGAAAGAGGTGAATGAATGGTTATCTAGGAGCAGTTAAGAATTCCTAAACTAGCATTTATATGTGAAAGACACAACGTAAACAAGATCATTTAAGTATGCATGTTCATAACTATTCCTGGAGAAAACATGAAGAAATAACAGAAATTGAGCATAGGGTGCTGCCAAGCAAATCCTAAGCTATTCTTCCTTTCTGTAATTTTAGATGGTGTAACATAGATGATGAAACAAAAATAAAAGACTAAACAGATGTTAAGGAAACACTTATTGAACCATGTAGAAGAACAGGAATTCCATAGTCACTCCTCGACCAATTAAACACAGCAGACAGTTTCAGGATACATGCTTTCAGTAGTCTTTGATTATAGAAAGTATCACATTTACAGTGCAAGTCTCTGCTCGAGCAAAATATCGAACTAACAAAGATCAAACAACCAACCAACCCATACTCCATTTTTCAGGGTGGTATATATAAGCAAAATATCTAAAGTTATTTATTACAACCGACCCAAACAGTTCTGCAGGAAAAAGCTTTCTAAACCTAACTTATGTTGGAATTAACTGTAAGTACATCTTCTTTGGGCTGCGCCAGTGGCAGCTGGATCAAAATTGAGTTAATTTGATTTCCTCTGTGGCTTGGTGCAGTGATTCTGTAATAACTGTGCATTGAGTTCTGGTCCACTAATCTCCTGTGAGTTTAATGTGCAGTCATTTGTGCTGGTGAGCTTTCAATGCTTCCTCAACTGCTTCTTGACTTTCAGGGCTTTCCTTTTAATGCTAGATTTGCCTCGAGCCCTGAGAAAATCTCCTCTGATACACTTTGCCGCTACACTGATACTCTTTGACATGCCTTTTATCTTCATATCCGCTCTGATACTCTTTAACCTCTGAACTGGGTCTCTCTCTGTCTTTAGATATGTTTAAATTAGCAAAATCAGTCTTTTTCTGCCATTTTTGGTGCAAAAAGGGCCGAGGAATCAAACGATTCCATAAAGATTCTCCAATATGGCTCATTTGCCATAGCGATTAGCACATCGCACTAATCTCGCATCGAAAACTGCCTCTGTTTTTCATTCCGGAGCTCTGAAGCTTGACTTTTGCGCTTGCACATTTTTCTGTTCTTTTGGCTATTGACGTCAGCAGTATGATGGATGACGTCAGCATGACGTCAGAAGTGGGGTCCTCTGGTATGGATGTGACGTCAGCAGGGTGATGTGGCAGTACGACGGGGTGATGACGTGGCGGGACACGGTGGCAGGTGACGTGGGCCAGGCACAGGCAAGAAGGAGTGAGGTGGAGGCGACGTGGCAGGATGACACGGCACTCCTGTCATGCGAGGGGAAGGGCGGTTTTGGAGTTCATCGGACTGCCTTTGGTACGGAGGCGGTTTCTGTCAGGGGCAGCCCGATGTAATGGGAAGCCGCCAGCTGTCCCGGTGTACGACGGTAAAACCTTCGGACATCGGGTGCTAACGTACCCATACAAAAGGGCGCCCCGATATGAACGAGGGTCGTCGGATCTGGGGGAGGCGATCCAACGGTGGAAGGGAAGGGAAGATGCGTGAGGTTTAGTATAGGTGCACGCACGTTAAATCTTAATTTTTTTGGCCGTGGGTGGGTTGGAACTTTAGAAAGTGGTGCTGGCACGTTGGTTTATTTATTAATCAGATATTAATAAATTCCAAAGAAATGCGCGGGGAGGGTTTTTTGCATTCGGAAAGGGGTTCTATGTGTTTTGGAAGGAGTCCAAACACTAGGAAAGGGGATTTATGTGGAGATGACGGCTCTTACTAAGGTCCAGGTGACTTAGTGATTCCCAAGGGATGTTTATGGTTATGTTTCAACCAGGGGGAGGGGATATTTACATAGGGGAGTTATTACCATAGGGGGAGGGAAATAGATAGGGAGTTAAATAATAATGTCAGCAATTAATATGAAAATGACAAGAAGAGCGCTAAGTCTCAGAGATCTTAGGCTTCAAAGGGGAGATAGGACTTTGCAGAGAAAATATGTACCCTCCTTGGATAAAGCAGGTCTTTACCAAGTCAAATGATATGGAAAATGATAAACTAAGAGATATCAAGCAGATCTTGACCTCTTCAGGGGAAGTTAGTAAGTGATTTGGGGAATAAGAAGAAGGGGAAGTTAGTCATGCCTCGCTTGAAGTCCTTCAAATGGGAACTGCCTGCTGACTGTGATCTGTATGAGTGTAACACTTGAAAATGTGGAATTAATCACAAATCAACATTCTGCAACCTTAAAATTACCTTCCCAGCCTACTTACGTAACATTTTTTCTTCTTTTTGGTTTGGGTGCACTTAGACTTGCAGACCTAGTTTTTCAACTTTTTCTTTTCATGTCTTCCTATCTACATCTACACTTATTTCTTCCAAGGGCCCAGATTAAGCAGTTGGGCTCCTTTGATTCTCTACCTATCTAAGAATCTGCCAAGATTAAGCTGTTTGGACAGATTATTCATTCACTATATTCTAAAACAGGAAATTGAAACCTAGGGAGACCAAGATTAAGCTGTTTGGACCTCCCTTTAGCTAAAAGTTTGTACAAAAATGAAATAACTCTTCAAAATTGGAATGCAGCAGATGAAATTTGAGTAGCATTCTTTTATGGCATCTTTCTTTGGTGACTGTCAGCAAATATGGAGCTTTGCAGCATGCAAAGTATGACATATTTGGCCTGTAAAAATGTCCATCATGAAATATGAGTAACCTGCTACAGCAGGAGGCTAACACATGTGATTTCTAATCTATGGATAATAATAAGAAAAATAAGTAAACTGCTCTGAGCATAGAACATACCATAACTTAACATGGTATCAGAGCTGAGGTGAAGAAAAAGCCCGAGCAAGAGCAAGAGAAATCATCGAAGATAAGATTGGCAAGGCTATCCTAAAAGAACTATGGGGTCCTGTTGATGCCTCGAGAATCATTGCACCAACATTGGGGGAAACCACCCGGTCCGGACCTTAGTGCAGCTCCTTTTCCATTTGGGGTAGTGGCTCCGACTAGGGATAATGGGACCAGTTTCCCAGAAATAGATAAATGGGATGAGTAGATGATTTATAGATAACACTAGCAGTGAGCGAAAGGTTAAAACTATTGACAGAAATATAAAGAGATGAAACTATCCCGGGAATCTATTGAGCTCTAAAGTGTAGCGCTTGATGTTCTATGTCTAAAAGACAAGCATATAGATGATTGTATCTTCACAACATAGATATTAAATCATTTAAGATTGTTGTACTTAAATAGTTAAGCAGAGCGATTAAGGCGAGATTACCACACTTTAACATCTATATCATCATCATACACATGATTAAAAGTAAAGGCACATCATCAAACACCCAATAGTGGAATGAATAAGATCTGCTGTTATAGCGCATGCATATAATCAATGATAGCAAAAATAATTACATAACAATTCATATAAACAGAATGACTTCAGACATAGATAGAAATACCATATGAGCTGCGTGACACTCCCAGATATCAATCGCTATGTGTAGTTCTTCCTTTAACGCAAAAACATTCTTCAATCAACGACAATAGTGCACAATTGTATAAAAAAAAATTTCCTCATTAAAATAAGAACAACTGGTCGAGTTTCATAAAAGAATATGGGTTGAAGCACAGTAGTGCAAACTTCAGTCTGTTAAGTCTCTTAAAAAATTTTACGACCCTTTCTAAAAACATGAAAGGGTCTATAAATACAATACTAATCTAAATATCTATTAAACAAAAATGCTACTAAACTGATATCAATAACTTTTGTTCCTATTTTGGCTAGCGATCTGGTGAGCTGGAGGGTGACTCACTGAGTCGGCTGCTTTCCTTTGAATTTGAGTTGATTAATTGCAAGCATTGGCTCAATTTCCGGAGGTTTGTTGAGGCGCAAACTGAGCTGGGCAGCATAAGTGGCATCTTGAATGTTGGGAATCATACACTCAATGGCATCTGTTAAACACTTCAGGGCGGCTCTTTGTGTATGTGGTTTAACTAGGAAGTGCCAATACACTTCCAAGTTTAAACTATTAATCCCGACGATTAATCTTCCTCTTTCTTCTAACTCAGGATAACATGATTGCTCTAATGCATTTGTTGTTGTAATCTTTCCTGGTGTACACTGGGAAATCATATTTGCTAAGTAGAGAGTGTTGTTAACTAAATCAACTAAATTGCTAGAAGTTGATCTACATCTTGAAGCTGCTCTCTCTACTTTCAACACCTGAGTGTGCCATTCTGTGAAAAGTATATCTTTATGAACTTCAAGTCTCCTGGGCAAATTAGCTATTTTTCCCGAATTCGAATCTTGCCATTCAAGATATGCAGTAATAGCCTCATCGGCTTGGTTTAAATCATCCCTAGCTTTCTCTACCTGCTCATTTATGGATGTAGTTAATTCGCACAGTGGCTCCACTTGAGCGATCTGTTGACATAAGAGTTTAATTTGAGATATTAGCGCATTGTTTATCAACAATGCTTCTTTTCTGAACTCTGTCACCTGTGAAGCTCCTTTTATCTTTTCTAGCTGCGATGTTATTTGAGTGATTTGCTCATCCTTGGTTTTTATCATTTGCTCGTTCGCTGTTTTCAACTTTTCCAATGCCTCTGTTAATTCATTATGTTTCTGGATCGCATTTTGGTCGATCCTTTGCTTCTCCGCTTCCAATTGCTGGGTCAATTGATTATTCATTTGTTGTTGTGCTGACAACTGCTCTTCTGCTTGCGCTGCCCTCTGCTGTTGTGCCACCAACTGCTCCTCTGTTTGCGCTGCTCTCTGCTTTGTCTCGGCCAATTCTGTCTGTAATGTGGAGAGTTCTCGGTCCTTATTCTTTAGTAAAAGACTTACCTCCGATGCTTTGTCGATTGTTGCTGCTGAATAGGATCCAACATATTGTGACAACTTTGTTAAATCATCGGAGGGGTCCAATTTCTCCTTCCATACTACATTACCCGTGACAGTTTTCTCTGGAAAGATAGAAGGTTGATCAATCCTTCATCTTTTCCTTGATCGCTTTACAACTGCTCTATGCCTCGGGCTGTAGAAAACATCCAATGGAGGAATATCTTCTACTTGTAGAATGATTTGATCGGTGGGATCTTTCGGAATTATCTCAATGTCTTTAGATTTAGGTGGGCCGCTGGTTCCACTTAGAACCTGAGATGAAGTATCATCTTGCATATCGCTGGTCTTAGGAGTGTCTGTACTTTTTGAGCTTTTTCCTCCACTGATGATAGAATCGAACTGCTGCCATTCCTGTAGCAATTCAGGTTCTGTGGTAGTATCTATGTTGGCATCGGTGGTGGTCTGTTTAGTTTGAGACTCCTTCTGTACTTGTTCTTGCTTTTTCTTCTGTTGCTCCTCCTATTCCCTTCGCTGTTTATCCTCATGCTCTTTCTTTAGTCATTCTTCCTGCTCCTTCTTCTACTTTTCCTCTTGTTCTTTCCTCTGTTGTTCCTCCCGCTCCTTATTGTGATCTTTTCTTATAGCGGGAGGTTCCTTTGTCTGTTGCTGACCAGGCTCGCTTGATGACGTCGCTGGGGTTGTCGCTAATAAATCTAGAGGTAGAGTTTGCAACCTCTACTCTCTAAGTTTATTAAACTCAGTTAACCCTTCATCATTGTATTTCATCCTAGCGAGTTCTTTAGCTTGACCTATTGTTTCAGTTGAAGTGAACAGGTCATCGAACATATCTTCCTGATGCTCAAACGTTGTTAAATTGGCATGTTTTAACGCGGCATGGGCGACTAATTTCGGATCAAATGCCCTGTTTGGGATTGTAGCCAGAGCCAAAGATTGAATCTTTGTGGCTTCCTTTTCCGCATGTTTGAGATCATGCAGGGTAAAGACACCACACCTTAAGGGAAAAGTAGGCCAGCCTCTTTTCTTTTCCTTTTCGAGAGTCTGAGTAGTACTCTCAGCTGTAATTTGATAGGCAATTTCTCTTGCTAGCAACTTATCAGGAACATATAAAGGGAGAACATGTGGGTTGGATTGGTTGCCGTAGACTCTGATATAGGTAAAATTCTCTTCTCCAAACCAACTAGCCACTGCTGGTAAATCAAAGGAAGCTTGATAGGAAATCTTTGAAATGGGCTTATCAAAAATGGAATAATAAATGGGAACCATAAAGCCATTACAGATCTGATACAGGTGGTTTTTATAAGATGACTTCCACAACTTTCGGTGATATATATGAATGGGCGAGGGGTCCTGTGCAGTCCACCTCCAACCAAGAACAGGGAATTCGGAATTAAAACATAATGTGTCTAAGATGTATGCACTATAGTAGAATGGGGGGATTTTCCTTTCAGTGACCACAGTCTTATTTCTAAAGTCACGAACAACTACTGCTAGTTTATCCGAAAGGATAGTAGCCCAGTCCATAATTATACTGTTTACTGCTGCCTCCTAAGAGGAACATTTCAATGGTAAAAAAAGCAGAGTCGTGTAAACCCCATAACCTACACATCATTATACCCGCGCATAGCAATAAGGAGAAGCCAAAGAATCGACCTAGTACTTACCGAAAGATTTGTGCTTGTGCTTGTTCGGATTTTGTCTCCAACCCTTGATAGGTTCGGATTCAATCTCATTTTCGCTCGCAAATTTCTCCAGGAAGGCGCTGTTGTATATCTTCTCTGACTCGGGCAAATGATACATTTGCCTTAAGTCTTCTACCTTGAACGATCCGAAAATCCTCCCATCTCTTGTGCTAAAAGTTCTGTCCATGATGGGGATTTCTTCAATCGCCCATCGCACAATGTCTGTGTATGGGAGAATTTGCTCCCTGGTTGCTATCCTATGAAGGAAAGAATCAGCCAAATCTTTGAGAGTGCAATTCGACTTCCGTAAAGAATCCGCGGTAGCTTCTGTTGTCATTTTCTTTGGTTTCTCGGCCTCAATTAAGTCATAAGTGCCTTGCCAAGTCACTCTGGTGAGGCCTGTGCATGTAGTATCAGATATTAGGCCTTTCTTCTTATTTGCAGCAGCTTGTCCTACAACTGGTGGATTGGAAGTGCCCGCAGTCTTCTTAGACTTTTTACCCATCATGCTCGAACTCCTGTCTATGAATGAATTCTGCACAGAGAGGAAATTGTGCGTAACACAGAGAGATAGTGATGAAAACTTGTAAGTGATAACAAATGAATAGATGCGCAACAATATATTCAGCTTTTAAAAGGGGCGCGGAGATAATCCATGGAAAGGTTTTAAGACATGAATCCATTAATTGGCCGTATAAAACCTGCCACCTTATAAATGCCCATTATGTCATTATTCGGTCGAGAAATCTCCTTAAGCATGCAATGGACGTATTGGCGGCTGAGCGGAAGTGATTATGCCTTAAATATGAATGAATTGAGCTTTCCAATCACTTTAACGGCTTTTTATTGAAAACCGTGCCTTATCGCATCGCATCGAGGGTTATGATAAGTCTGCCTTAACGATATGTATCGGGTACCGCCGATCGCCGAATGCGATATCGCATCGGAGAAGCTTTATGTGCATTGAGACTTAAGCGAAGGGAACTCGCCGATCGCCGAACGCCGATAGCGCATCGCATTAGGGCTAATAGTATGGGGTGCTTTTAAACGTGCATTGGATATCGCCGATCGCCGAATGCGATATCGCATCAGCGGAAAGCCTTGTGCCACTTTATATGTGCCTTATGTCATTGCGATATGCGATCTTGCGATCTCTTTATCGCAATGACCAAGATTTGCTTTATTTCCTTAAATGGGTATTGTTTAAAAAGGTTTTTTGTAAGGCGCTCATTTGATTATCAGACTTTTTGTTAAACAAAAGTATTGATATCAACTTTATTTTGAAGGGACCCATTTCATAATGTAATGTTTTATGAATAAAAATTATATGAAATGGGGGGTTGTTTGTAGAGCACAACAATTGGCGATTCACTGGAAGAACCAGTTGTCTCTGGAAAAATAAAAAATACTTAAACTTTTTTGAAATAGAGTTTCAACTACAAGGGAAAATTCTGATATAACTAGATATTTATGCATTTTGAATATCATGAAAGTAATTTTGCTAACTTCCTCCCTTTGCTAACTTGAAATAAGTTCATTTTAAGTCTCAAATAAGCCTTTATTGGTTTATAATGATAAAAATAGAAAAATCTCTCCAAATCAGCCTTTATAGTAAAATTGTCTGTCATAGGTAGAGCCTCTGCTGCCAGCAAACGTTTATAGTCTCGACAGGGATACCTTTAAACCATGTAATTGTCCATTGTCCCATCGAATTAAGAGTGTGATTATCAGAATGAATTCAAAACATGTTTTCATATTTTGTTCATCTTTATTTTTTTTGTCATTAACAGGATAAAAAAAACCATTGCCCTGGTTTGGTGGCCAGCTATTGACAATGCCACTCACTGGTAATAGTCTAACTGAACAAGCTAGCTCGTGATGAGACTCCTTGTCTTGAAATTTCAAGCCATTACCCTATTTTGGTATGCAGTATTGGTAATGTCAGTTAAGCTATTTCCCTATGAACATGGTAAGCAGGCTTGTAATAAGACCTATTATCTTTGATATCTTATATTTTAGAATTACACTCTGAAAAATCATAAACTTTAATGAATGGGGTGAACAATCTTTTCCTTAAGAATCAATGGATGACAGGTTAAGAGTTGAAGATGCTGAAATTGAATTGACTTCTATCTTTGATATTGATAACCTTTTGAGACCGATTTGAGAACAGAAAATGACTTTCATTACTTTTATGCTTTAGGGGGAGTTCACCAAACTTAAATTGTGGTTTCAGAATGCAATGATACCTAATTTCCCAAGAATTATCTCTTTTGGTTAAAAGTTCTATTGTTTGAAAGCAAATACTCATGATACTTCTGTGAGATAACTTTTCAAACATAGCAAAAGGTCAATGGAAGATGCCTTTAAAATTTATTTCCTAAAAAAAATCCTACAAACTATAAAATCCTACAGAAATGAAAGGAGAAGGGGTTACCTTCTCAATTGAAGAACTTTTTTAGGATAAGGCCATTTACAGGGAAAGACTCCCTTAAACCTGTTAAATCTTGCAATAAAAAGGTTGAATGGCCTACTTTCTCACAAACCTGGAATGGTCCAAGCCACAACTTTTGGAACTTGGTGTGTTTGCCTTTGTCCTCATGGGCTTTGTCCCGTTTCAGAACTAAATCGCCAACTTGGAATTGTTTTGAACCTGATGAGACTGAATCAAAAGCTGCTTTGATGATTTGCTGATGTTTGGCATGGGTATCCTTGGCCTTTTCTCTCTCTTCTTCTAGTTTTAAGATTTGATCATATCTGAACTGAATAGAAGAGGAAGGAGCTTCTTCAATGAACTGCACTAGGGCTAAAGAAGGAAGAACAAGATTTGTAGGCAATATTGCTTCTTTTCCATACACAAGAGTGAATGGAGAGGTTCCTATAGAAGCTTTCTGTGTTATCCTATCAGCCCATAATGCAAACACTAAGGATTTGTGCCAATTTCTATGATTTTGCTCGATTGTTCGTTTGATGATTTTGATTAGATTCTTATTAGTGGACTCTGCTAAACCATTACCCTGGGGATAGTAATTAGCAGAATATTTTAACTTAAATCCTCTCTTGATAGCAAAATCAAACATAGAATTGCCTGAGAAGTAAGAAGCATTATCAAATACAAGAGCAGCTGGGACACCAAACCTGGTAATGATGAATTGATCTATGAATTCAATGATTGCTTCAGAATTTGCTGTCTTCAAAGGGATTGCCTCAACCCATTTAGTGAAATAGTCAGCAGCAGTAAGAATATACTTATGCTGCTTGGAAGAAGGTGGATTAATTTCCCCGATGATATCAAATCCCCATTACTCAAATGGTTGTTCAATGTTGACTGGTTGCAAAGGGAAAGCCGGTTTTCGTTGTCTTCCACTAGAAGTTTGGCAACTGAGGCATTTCCTTACATACTCGTGGGCATCTCTAAATAGAGTTGGCCAATAATATCCGGCATGAATAATCTTGTGAGCTGTTGTGTCAGCTCCAAAATTTCCTCCTGCCGGTCCATCATGTAACTCCTGCAACACCTTTTGGGCTTCAGTTTTCTCAAGGCATCTCAGTAAAATAGAATCATAATTCTTCTTAAAAAGTACATCATCAATAATTGTAAAACTTTTTGCTTTTAACCTGATGGCCCTTTTGCTTTTGTAAGATAAATTTGGAGCATAACCATTTTTTAAATAAAATATTAAATCTGCATATTGAGATTCAGAATCAGTGACACTTATCTGATTGATTTGTTCAGTTGGACCAGTATCGCTTGATTCGGGAATGTTGGAAGCTCCTGCCAATATCCTGCAAAAACCTTGGCCTCTAACAATCTTTGCTGGCCTAATTTCTAAGTCATACTCTTGAAGCGCTGTGACCCAATTTGCCCTTTTCTCACCCAGTTCTTTTTGTATTAATAGTTGCCTAACAGCTGGGAAAGGAACTATTACTTTTGTGTGGGTTTTCAGAAGGAAGGGTCTATAATGTTTGACTGCTTTGAACACATCAAAGGCTTGTTTTTCCACATCGGAGTAATTCAATTCGGCACCCTGAAGATTTGAGCTAAAAAATGAGATGGGTGCCTCCAAATTGTGATCATTTAGTTGCGTGAGTACTGCAGCGTATGAAGAGTCAGATGCGATAGTATACAATGTGAAATGATTAGAGAAATTTGGAGTAATTAAGGAGGGGGCGTTGATTATGGATTGCTTTATCAAATCAAAAGCTTCTTTTTCTACTAATCCCCACTTAAAGACTGCATTTTTCCTAATCATTGCCTGGAGGGGCAAAATAATGTGAGAAAAATCTGGTACAAATCTTTTAACAAAATTAATCTGGCCAAGAAATGACTACATCGATTTCTTATTGTGAGGGAATGGGATCTCAGAAATTTTTTTGATCTGATCAGGATCGATATAAATGCCATCCCGAGATACAATGAAACCCAGGAGTTTACCTTGATCAAGAGCAAAGAATGACTTTTTGGGGTTAAGAGAAATTCCATACCTTTTACATCGTTGAAAGATCTGATTCAAGTCATGTAAATGATTAGACCTCTCTTTCGAAAACACAGTTATATCGTCTAGGTAGACGACTATTGTTCGGTTAATCAGTCCCCTAAAAGCTGTATCCATAGCTCTTTGGAATGTCGCTCCTGCATTTATAAGTCCAAAAGGCATCTTTTGATATGCATATGTTGCCCATTTTGTTCTAAATGTAGTTTTAAGCTGGTCATCAGGATGAACCAAGACTTGGTTGTATCCTGAAAAACCATCTAGAAAGGACATCAATTCAGAACCTGCCACTGATTGAAGTATTTTCTCCATAGTAGGCAATGGGAAATTGTCTTTTAAGTTTGCTCTGTTCAAATTCCTAAAATCAATACAAATTTGAATGTCGCCATTCTTCTTCCTGACAGGCACCATATTAGAAACCCAGTTGGAATGTCGGACTGGAAAGATAATCTTGGCTTTAAGGAGTTTGTTAAGCTCCGACTTTATCTGACTTTCCAAATTTGGGTGTATTTTTCTTAACTTCTGCTGAATCGGTTTTTGGTCTGGAAGCATTGGAATAGTGTGTTGGATAATAGATGTGTCATAAGTCTTTAAGTCATCATATTTCCAAGCAAAAACTTGTTTATTTTTCTTTAATAGTTTTATGAATGCTTCTTTCTCTTCTACAGAAAGTCCTAATCCTAAATTTACATTCTGAGGAGCTTGCTTAGTACCCAAATTTACCAATTCAAACCTTAGGGTAGAGCTTTGGATCTTTGCATTAGTTACAGGTTTAAACCTGTCTTTTATATCATAAAGGTCTTCCAGTTTTACCACAGGCTTAGGAATTGCATTTTCATGTGGTGTTTCCTTTATTTGGGAGTCATGCTCATCTTCTTCAATGATTTGGTTGTCATAAGACTTTTCAGAAGTTAAGAATTGTAAAATATCATCATCATGATTAAATACCCTCCAATTAGTGACATTATCAGGAATTGAAGGCCTAAAAATCAACTCTACGGAAAATCTATCAGGGCTGTAGTCTTCGGAAGGTAGGAGCCTGGAGGCTACATTGGCTTGTAGGTCGGCAGTTGAATTCTGGGACCAAGGAATGGAGGAGATATTAAATGCTAAAAAATGTGATGTAAGATCTTGCACTAGCGATTGCTAATGCTTAAGGTGATTGGAAAGGCAATGAATTGCATTCCTAACCTGTTTAACAATAATTTCAGAATCGCCAAATACTTTTAGATATTGCACTTTAAAGCCGATTGCTTTATATAATCCCTGAACTAGGGCTTCATATTCGGCTGTGTTGTTAGTGCACTCAAATTCCAATCTGTAAGACAGCATTGTCTTTTTCCCATGTGGACTAACCAAGATGCATCCTGCTCCTGAGCCTTCATTAGACTTGGAGCCATCAAAATACAAAGACCAAAATAAAGGAGTATTAACATTGATATTTACAGTTTTCTCCTCATCATTGAAACATCTAGACTTATCTGTTTGCGAAAAATTTTCAATCTGAGATGTAAAATGATTAGCTGAGAAAGGGGAGGATTGGGCAACAAAGTTGCCAAAGAACGACTCTAATGAATAATTTCCCAATATATTGTTGTTGAATGCTACAGGGTGATTTTTTGTTCAAAATCAGTAACTGTATGGGTCATATGTTTTTCTCGGTCAATCTTTATTTGATTTGGCTTACCTTTATAAGGAAGCCACATGTGTCACCAATCAGTAGAAATATACCCATGCAATTTTTCGGACCAGTCTCTACTCAAAATTAAACTGTAAAACTTAGGTATATCGGCTATTAGGATGTCAATCCTTTGTACTATTCTGGGATCAGCAGACAACCTGATAGTTACGGAATTAATTTCTCCGACAACCTGCACTTTGGTCCTATCTAATTGTACAATATGGATAGCAGACTTCTGGGGCTCTATGTTCAATTTGGAACAAACTGAAGCTGGCATTATGTTAGATGATGCCCCTGAGTCAATTAAACAGTTTTGCAGGTTTCTGTTATAGATTTCATAAGTCAGAAGGAAAGGTGGAGTATGAGAACTTGATCTGTCTCCAATTAGAACTGAATCAGTAGCTTCAACCATACCTGGAGGGGACTGACTTGAATCATTAGCAACTTTTGAAGTAGGAAGTGGTGTAGAGGGAACGACATTCAATTCTTTAAGAAGTAGTTTTTGCTGATGCTTTAGCTTGCTAAGCTCAAACATAGTTATGTTTGCCTTAGTTTTCTTCATGTCATCAACAATGTTGTATTCCATTGAATCGGATACCACTAACGTTTTAGATGTTGAAGGAGAATACGAAGTGGAAGGCTGGTTTTGGTGAACTACTGCAGGTGATTTCTTTGGAGGTACTTTTTCCTTTGTTGTGGCAGCACCCACACTCCTTTTCTTTGAAGTCGCCTGGATAGGTTCAGAAGTACTTTTACTTCCGGTGGTGACTGGGAAGGCTTCTTCTTCATTATCAGTATCAAAATTGGGGAGTATAAAATCCCACATTCCATGACATTCAGCTACTTCTTCTTCATCATCAGTTGGTGGGGTTGCCTCTTCTTCTTCCTCCTCTTGATCAGAATTTGCGTTAGATATGACATTGGGTGGCTTTGTTTCAGTTTTCTTATAAGTCCTAAATGGTCTTTTGTTTGAAGTTTCGGCCACCTATTTCTTTATGTCAATCATTTCGTTAGACAAAGTTTTCAGGACCTTTTGCAGTCCCTCCATGTCATATGGGTCTTTCGGGCTTTTCTTCTTGGAGTCTTCTTTAAAAGAAAATTTTTTAGCTTTTCTGTCTTCCAAGGCAGCTTTCTTTTCTAAGGAATTGATGCATTTTTCCACATCAAGTGCTTCTTTCATATTTCTGCTAAGGTAGGTTTCCCAGCCCTATCTACAAAAATGGCTATATTGGCAGGTAGGGCAGTGATATACCATTCACTTCAAATTTGTTCACTTGGTTTGGAAGCTGTAGGGATTTTGTTCAGGAGTTTATTGAAGCGAGCATTAAATTCCTTAATTGGTTCCCTATGCTCTATCCTTAGGTTGGAGAGATCGTTTATTAAAGTTTCCAAAGACGTATCATCTCTGTACTTAGTAAGAAACTTCTCTTGGCAGGTATCCCAACTGGTAATGGAACCAGAGGGTAAAGAGAAATACCAGGATCCTGCCGATCCTTGCAAAGTATAAGGGAAAAGTCTAACAACAACATCTTCTTGTGTTACCCCTTTCAAGTTGATCGAAAACATGAAATTATTAATGTGTTCTTTGGCCTGGGTTCCATCATCTGGATTAAATTTGGGGAGCCATTTTTCTGGAGCATCTGGTAAAGGATGCAATGGTGCAGGCATATTGACCGCACTAGGTCTGGTCCATGGATCTACCATTGTAATAGTACCGGTGGTTGATACTACTATTGGGATTCTAGATGTATGGGAAGTAGATAATATTGAGGAGTGAGAAGATTGAGATGTTGAGGCTTCTGTTCCCTGTTGGACAACAATATGTAATGAAGGAGTGGGTGGTTGACTTTGCAGATGGGGAGATGAAATGGATGATGTGGATGAAAGCTCTCCACTATCAGACCCTTCAGTATATTTCTTGGCCCTTTTCCTTTCGGGTAAGGGGAACTCAATGGGTTCAATACCAAGCTTCTCACTTTGAAGTCTGGTAAGTGGATGAGATAGGTTGAACTGCGAAGTCGCACTGCTTTGTGATACTTCAGATCTATGTGGCGAAATCGAGAAGCTCTGAAGTTTGTGGATAAGAGACTGGACTTCAGAGGATTCAAGACTTAATTATTCTGGAGTATGATGGGTGTGAGCAGTGGTAGTTGATTCCTCTTCTTCTTGATTGTATACTGGAGAACCAGTATGCGATCGAGAATAACGAGGAGATTTGGAGGGAGAATTACTCTTAGAATGGCTTGCAGATTTGGGTTTGCTTGCCATTCACAGTCAGGGCCCTCCTTCTAGCACCAAAAATGTTGATGCCTCGAAAATCGCTGCAACAACATTGGGGAAACCACCCGGTCCAGACCTTAGTGAAGCTGCTTTTCCGTTTGGGGTAGTGGCTCCGACTGGGGATAATGGGTCCAGTTTCCCATAAATAGATAAATGGGATGAGTAGATGATTTATAGATAACACTAGCAGTGAGCGAAAGGCTAAAACTATTGACAGAAATATAAAGAGATGAAACTATCCCGGGAATCTATTGAGCTCTAAAGTGTAGCGCTTGATGTTCTATGTCTAAAAGACAAGCATATAGATGACTGTATCTTCACAACATAGATATTAAATCATTTAAGATTGTTGTACTTAAATAGTTAAGCAGAGCGATTAAGGCGAGATTACCAGACTTTAAACATCTATATCATCATCATACACATGATTAAAAGTAAAGGCACATCATCAAACACCCAATAGTGGAATGAATAAGATCTACTGTTATAGCGCATGCATATAATCAATGATAGAAAGAATAATTACGTAACAATTCATATAAACAGAATGACTTCAGACATAGATAGAAATACCATATGAGCTGCGTGACACTCCCAGATATCAATCGCTATGTGTAGTTCTTCCTTTAACGCAAAAACATTCTTCAATCAACGACAATAGTGCACAATTGTATAAAAAAAAATTCCTCATTAAAATAAGAACAACTGGTCGAGTTTCATAAAAGAATATGGGCTGAAGCACAGTAGTGCAAACTTCAGTCTGTTAAGTCTCTTACAAAATTTTATGACCCTTTCTAAAAACATGAAAGGTCTATAAATACAATACTAATCTAAATATCTATTAAACAGAAATGCTACTAAACTGATATCAATAACTTTTTGTTCCTATTTTGGCTTAGCGATCTGGCGAGCTGGAGGGTGATTCATTGAGTCGGCTGCTTTCCTTTGAATCTGAGCTGATTAATTGCAAGAATTGGCTCAATTTCCGGAGGTTTGTTGAGGCGCGAACTGAGCTGGGCAGCATAGGTGGCATCTTGAATGTCGGGAATCATACACTCGATGGCATCTGTTAAACACTTCAGGGCGGCTCTTTGTGTATGTGGTTTAACTAGGAAGTGCCAATATGCTTCCAAGTTTAAACTATTAATCCCGGCGATTAATCTTCCTCTTTCTTCTAACTCAGGATAACATGATTGCACCAATGCATTTGTTGTTGTAATCTTTCCTGGTGTACACTGGGAAATCATATTTGCTAAGTAGAGAGTGTTGTTAACTAAATCAACTAAATTGCTAGAAGTTGATCTACATTTTGAAGCTGCTCTCTCTGCTTTCAACACCTGAGTGTGCCATTCTGTGAAAAGTATATCTTTATGAACTTCAAGTATCCTGGGCAAATTAGCTCTTTTTCCCGAATTCGAATCTTGCCATTCAAGATATGCAGTAATAGCCTCATCGGCTTGGTTTAAATCATCCCTAGCTTTCTCTACCTGCTCATTTATGGATGTAGTTAATTCGCACAGTGGCTCCGCTTGAGCGATCTGTTGACATAAGAGTTTAATTTGAGATATTAGTGCATTGCTTATCAACGATGCTTCTTTTCTGAACTCTGTCACCTGCGAAGCTCCTTTTATCTTTTCTAGCTACGATGTTATTTGAGTGATTTGCTCATCCTTGATTTTCATCATTTGCTCGTTCGCTATTTTCAACTTTTCCAATGCCTATGTTAATTCATTCTGTTTCTAGATTGCATTTTGGTCGATCCTTTTCTTCTCCACTTCCAATTGCTGGGTCAATTGATTATTCATTTTCTGTTGTGCCGACAACTGCTCTTCTGCTTGCACTGCCCTCTGCTGTTGTGCCACCAACTGCTCCTCTGTTTGCGCTGCTCTCTGCTTTGTCTCGGCCAATTCTGTCTGTAATGTGGAGAGTTCTTGGTCCTTATTCTTTAATAAAAGACTTACCTCCGATGCTTTATCGATTGTTGCTGCTGAATAGGCTCCAGCATACTGTGACAACTTTGTTAAATCGTCGGAGGGGTCCAATTTCTCCTTCCATACTACATTACCCGTGACAGTTTGCTCTGGAAAGATAGAAGGTTGATCAATCCTTCGTCTTTTCCTTTATCGCTTTACAACTGCTCTATGCCTCGGGCTGTAGAAAACATCCAATGGAGGAATATCTTCTACTTGTAGAATGATTTGATCGGTGGGATCTTTCAGAATTATCTCAATGTCTTTAGATTTAGGTGGGCCGCTGGTTCCACTTAGAACCTGAGATGAAGTATCATCTTGCATATCGCTGGTCTTAGGAGTGTCTGTACTTTTTGAGCCTTTTCCTCCACTGATGATAGAATCGAACTACTGCCATTCCTGTAGCAATTCAGGGTCTGTGGTAGTATCTATGTTGGCATCGGTGGTGGTCTGTTTAGTTTGAGACTCCTTCTGTACTTGCTCCATCTTTTTCTTCTGTTGCTCCTCCTGTTCCCTTCGCTGTTTATCCTCATGCTCTTTCTTTAGTTGTTCTTCCTGCTCCTTCTTCTGCTTTTCCTCTTATTCTTTCCTCTGTTGTTCCTCCCGCTCCTTATTGTGATCTTTTGTTATAGTGGGAGGTTCCTTTGTCTGTTGCTGACCAGGCTCGCTTGATGACGTCGCTGGGGTTGTCGCTAATAAATCTAGAGGCAGAGTTTGCAACCTCTGCTCTTTAAGTTTATTAAACTCAGTTAACCCTTCATCATTGTATTTCATCCTAGCGAGTTCTTTAGCTTGACCTATTGTTTCAGTTGAAGTGAACAGGTCATCGAACATATCTTCCTGATGCTCAAACGTTGTTAATTTGGCGTGTTCTAACGCGGCATGGGCGACTAATTTCGGATCAAATGCCTTATTTGGGATTGTAGCCAGAGCCAAAGATTGAATCTTTGTGGCTTCCTTTTCCGCATGTTTGAGATCATGCAGGGTAAAGACACCACACCTTAAGGGAAAAGTAGGCCAGCCTCTTTTCTTTTCCTTTTTGAGAGTCTGTGTAGTACTCTTAGCCGTAATTTGATAGGCAATTTCTCTTGCTAGAAACTTATCAGGAACATATAAAGGGAGAACATGTGGGTTGGCTTGGCTGCCATAGACTCTGATATAGGTAAAATGCTCTTCTCCAAACCAATTAGCCACTGCTGGTAAATCAAAGGAAGCTTGATAGGAAATCTTTGAAATGGGCTTATAAAAAATGGAATAATAAATGGGAACCATAAAGCCATTACAGATCTGATACAGGTGGTTTTTATAAGACGACTTCCACAACTTTCGGTGATATATATGAATGGGCGAGGGGTCCTGTGCAGTCCACCTCCAACCAAGAACAGGGAATTCAGAATTAAAACATAATGTGTCTAAGATGTATGCACTATAGTAGAAGGGGGGGATTTTCCTTTCAGTGACCACAGTCTTATTTCTAAAGTCACGAACAGCTACTGCTAGTTTATCCGAAAGGATAGTAGCCCAGTCCATAATTATACTTTTTACTGCTGCCTCCATAAGAGGAACCATTTCAATGGTAAAACTAGCAGAGTCGTGTAAACCCCATAACCTACACATAATTATACCCGCATAGCAATAAGGAGAAGCCAAAGAATCGACCGAGTACTTACCGGAAGATTCGTGCTTGTGCTTGTTCGGATTTTGTCTCCAATCCTTGATAGGTTCGGATTCAATCTCATTTTCGCTTGCAAACTTCTCCAGGAAGGCGCTGTTGTATATCTTCTCTGGCTCGGGCAAATGATACATTTGCCTTAAGTCTTTTGCCTTGAACAATCCGAAAATCCTCCCATCTCTTGTGCTAAAAGTTCTGTCCATGATGGGGATTTCTTCAATCGCCCATCGTACAATGTCTGTGTATGGGAGAATTTGCTCCCTGGCTGCTATCCTGTGAAGGAAAGAATCGGCCAAGTCTTTGAGAGTGCAATCCAAATTCCGTAAAGAATCCGCGGTAGCTTCTGTTGCCGTTTTCTTTGGTTTCTCGGCTTCAATTAAGTCATAAGTGCTTTGCCAAGTCACTCTGGTGAGGCCTGTGCATGTAGTATCAGATATTAGGCCTTTCTTCTTATTTGCAGTAGCTTTTCCTGCAACTGGTGGATTGGAAGCGCCCGCAATCTTCTTAGACTTTTTACCCATCATGCTCAAACTCCTATCTATGAATGAATTCTGCACAGAGAGGCAATTGTGCGTAACACAGAGAGATAGTGATGAAAATTTGTAAGTGATAACAAATGAATAGATGCGCAGCAATATATTCAGCTTTTAAAACGGGCGCAGAGATAATCCATGGAAAGATTTTAAGACATGAATCCATTAATTGGCCGTATAAAACCTGCCACCTTATAAATGCCCATTATATCATTATTCGGTCGAGAAATCTCCTTAAGCATGCAATGGACGTATTGGCGGCTGAGTGGAAGTGATTATGCCTTAAATATGAATGAATTGAGCTTTCCAATCACTTTAACGGCTTTTTATTGAAAACCGTGCCTTATCGCATCGCATCGGGGGTTATGATAAGTCTGTCTTAACGATATGTATCGGGTACCGCCGATCGCCGAATGCGATATCGCATCGGCGAAAAGCTTTATGTGCATTGAGACTTAAGCGAAGGGAACTCGCCGATCGCCGAACGCCGATAGCGCATCGCATTGGGGCTAATGGTATGGGGCGCTTTTAAAGGTGCATTGGATATCGCTGATCGCCGAATGCGATATCGCATTGGCGGAAAGCCTTGTGCCACTTTATATGTGCCTTATGTCATTGCGATATGTGATCTTGCGATCGCTAATCGCTTTATCGCAATGACCAAGATTTTCTTTATTTCCTTAAATGGGTATTGTTTAAAAAGGTTTTTTGTAAGGCACTCATTTGATTATCAGACTTTTTGTTAAACAAAAGTATTGATATCAACTTTATTTTGAAGGGACCCATTTGATAATGTAATGTTTTATGAATAAAAATTATATGAAATGGGGGGTTGTTTGTAGAGCACAACAGGTCCTTACATAGTTTGCTTAGGAAATAATAGCAAAAGCATATGCTATTAATTCCAACATACCAAAAACAACCAATGGTCCAACTACGTATTCCTTGAGAACACTAGTTCCTCAACCATGCAAAAACTACTTACTAGAAATAGTTAAGCATCTGATAGTACATTGTCCCACATCTGATCTCAACTGGGTATCTGACAGAACTGACATGCAACAACTATCCATGAGTGGATCCTCAGTTATCTAAAATAATAGTTGTCACATGCATGCAAGCACTAACAAACTATATTTTATTATTTTAACAACTTGTTAAAATAATCTAACTAGACTTGACTAGTTAGAACTAAGTGAACTGATTCTCTCATTATAGAACTGAACCTTATCTCCTTTAATCAAGGGATAAATTCCTAAATCAATAGGGAAAATAATTGCATGATCTCACAAAGACTTCAAGTTTAATTTCCATAATTAATTAACTCATGGAGATTAATTAATTAATATTTTAAACTATTGTTAAGACCAAAATTAATTTTACTTCCTATAGATAGACTAGGGACTGCTGTAAATAGGAAGGGACCCATAAATGCTATTTTTAGAACTTTCTATTTTTAGCAGTTTCACCTCTCACCCAATGTGGCCAATGACCTCATTGGCCAAACTGTTATTTTTAGACATGCTATTTTTAGAACATTCTAAATTTAACATTTCTTTTTGCACATTTTTCAACATTCCCTCTCAACAAGAAAGGCTTTCTCTCGAACCCGATCTTGTAACTCTGGAATGTTCTGCATGCAACACATCTACCCAGTCCACTTGCTTCAACAATGCTTCAAACAAAAACACTCCCAACTGACCACTCTGTTGGGCTAGGAACATACTTTGATACTGAAGCTCTACCTATTGTTGACAAGTGCTCCCTCTCTTACATCTGCGCTACTGCAACATCTCCATGCATCTTGCACCATTGCACACTTCTCTATGCCACCTAGCACTATGCAAAACACTTGTGCCTCTTGCATTGCTGCAGCCTGCTAGCTATGCATTGTCCTAGGATTCCCTACATTGTCGCTCTCTGTGCTGCTCCGTCCACACCTGTCACTACCCAATCAGTCAGTTCCTGCTACTCCACATCGGGGCTCCTGTAGCAAGGTCTCATCCAAGAGGTTGGGTACCTCAAGCATCCTGCCCCTCCTCCTTGGGATGATCACTCTATATCGCCCCACCTCCTACCTGGAGGTATGGCCGCATGTGATCCCTCAACCCACCTGGCTCGAAGTTTCCCCCTACTGGAGGTCTCTGCATGAGCAGATGTCTCTACTCGATCTCCTCTCAGCTTCCCCTATTGTGGCTACTCCACAACCTCCTGAAGCTGTTGAATGAATCATGGCTCCTCCACAATCGTTTGAGACTTCTTCTCGCTCTGCATGTTGTGAGGTAATATACTCTCCCTCTCAACCACCAAGTCTGCATCAGTTGCCTTGCTGCTCAAGGCTTTGCATGGATCTTGAACCTCAAGAGCATACATGTTCTTGACTCGTGAACCAATCTGCTTCACCTGTCTAGTGATCACGTGTCTTATGAAAAATTTTCCCTTACTTAAGACTACATCATAGCCTCTGCCTTCTAGCATCTCGATCGACACCAAGTTTCTCTTCAGTCCTGGTACATACTTGACATCAGTCAAGGTAAGGCGAGATCCATGCTCCCTCTAAAATATAATTGTGCCTACACCTGAGACACTATACTTCTCATCATTACCCATCGCTATGAGTATATGGAGATCTTTCTCCTCCAAAGTACTGAACAAAATCTCGTCAGCGGTCATGTGGAAAGAAGCTCCACTTTCAAGAAACCAACCACTTCCCCCATGGATGAAACCGTGCATGTGAAGAGTGTGAAATCCAACTCAAACTATGAAGCAAGTGCCTCACCTTCAGATTCTTCCTCAGATCCCTTCTTGGATTTCCTCCATGGACAATTTGCAGCATAATGGCCCACCTCATGACAATGGAAGCATCACACTTTCGATTTTTCAACCTTCTTCCCATCATTGGAAGAACTGGATTCAGAAAGAGAAACCTTATCCTTCCCCTTCTTCACCTTACTATGGCATAGTTCTCCTCATCATGCATGGATGAAGAATTGTCTCTGGTGCTCCGTCTGATCTCCTCCTGAATCAAATCTGACCATAGTCATTCCCAATATAGTAGTTTCTCCCTTCCATTAACCGAGTCCTGGTAGCTATGCCAGCTCTTAGGAAGGCCGAGTGCTAGACTCACCATATCCTTATCTGATGTCATGACCCTTACACTTGCAAGCCCATCCTTGCATGTGATGAGCTTGGTTAGATACATAGAGATCATCTCATCCCTTTCACACTTGATCTTTCGAAGTTTGTCCTTCAGTGCTAGCTTCCTCTGATCACTACTATTCTGATATAAATATTTCAATGTTTTCCACATTGCATGCGGAGTCTCCTTCCCATGGAGGCTCGAGACAATGTGATCTCGCACTCCCTCCAAAAGAATTCTCCCTGCTCTAGCCACACACTTCCTCCATTCCACCTGCTCAGTCTTGTCAGTAGGCTTAGGGATTTCTTGATCAATGAAATCCTTAAGACCATTATCTTCCAAAACTGCCTCCATGCGATCCTTCCAAGATATATAGTTTGAGCTGCCATCAAGGGCATACTCAAGCCTCAAACCATAGAATGCCATTGATGAAATAGATGTGATAAGAACTTGAGATCTATATCCCAAATAATAAACTTCAAATTTCTCCTGCTAGTATATTATTCTTGCTTGATCACCTGTGCTCCAATACCATGTTGAATTTTTCTATAAATCAGATAGCTCCAATGGCATGTAGAAATTTCACCTATAGAACAAACTGATAAATGCAATGTCCTAAAGCATAATACTTGTTCTACTTCTACAAAACATTAAGCGGAAGCATAATCAAAATCATGAACAACATCAAGTAGAAAAATGCATAACTGATCAAGAGAATTAATGACACATAACACAAGATATATCCGGGGGAAAGCACCAGCATAAAACCCGAACCATGTATTATCAATCAAGTGGAAATCCTCTTCACAATAGAAGAAGAATTAGCTCTCAAGCTATTCAGTTCTCAATGAACTATGAAGATATGAAGATATCTCTCATGAACCACCCAAGCCCTGTTTATATAGGCTTTCCCTATGGTTCTTACGTAGTTTGCTTAGGAAATAATAGCAAAATCATATGTTATTAGTTCCAACATACCAAAAACAACCAATGGTCCAACTACGTATTCCTTGAGAACACTAGTTCCTCAACCATGCAAAAACTACTTCCAAGAAATAGTTAAGAATATGATAGTACACTGTCCCACATCTGATCTCAACTGGGTCTCTGACAGAACTGACATGCAATAGTTATCCATGAGTGAATCCTCAGTTATCTAAAATAATAGTTGTCACATGCATGCAAGCATTAACAAACTATATTTTATTATTTTAACAACTTGTTAAAATAATCTAATTGGACTTGACTAGTTAGAACTAAGTCAACTGATTCTCTCATGATAGAACTAAACCTTATCTCCTTTAATCAAGGGATAAATTCCTAAATCAAGAGAGAAAATAATTGCATGATCTCACAAAGAATTCAAGTTTAATTTTCCATAATTAATTAACTCGTGAAGATTAATTAATTAATCTTTTAAACTATTGTTAAGACCGAAATTAATTTTAGTTCCTATAGATAGACTAGGGATTGGTATAAATAGGAAGGGACCCAAAAATACTATTTTTAGAACTTTCTATTTTTAGCAGTTTCACCTCTCACCCAATGTGGCCAATGACCTCACTAGCCAAAATGCTATTTTTAGACATGCTATTTTTAGCAGGTCTATTTTTAGCACATTCTAAATTTAGCATTTCTTGTTGCACATTTTTCAACACAGTGTTGGAGTATGTGATGTTGTATAAATAAAACTTTCTCCTCTACTTCCTGCAATGTATTCTCCTACCACTACTCCTCATTCATATATTGTTCGATCTCTTGTCTAGGAGTGTGTGCATAAGGAGTAGTTTTATATTATACTCTTTGTTTAGAAATAATCCCCAAGGGATCATAAGACCAAGCAAAACTCAATTTAAATTTCATTTTCTTCAATAGGAGGTTTTCTTCTTTTGTCACCACTCTAGTATTACAAATAAAAGGTCCAATATGAGCCTTTAATTTAATATGAGATTTCTTCTTAGCTGACACAAAGTGCAGCTCATCCATGTTCATCATTTGTCTAATATATTCAAGTGCAAAAATCGTAATTGTTACAAACTTAGGTAGTTTATATGGAGGCAACTCACATCCATATACTCTAATCTATGTATAATTTGGGTACAAGTATCAATCTCCAATCCTCGTTTGTTCGCTGAGATGTAGAATTCTCTTGATTTCAGGGGAAATCCTAGGAAGAACATCACTGTTAAGCAGACATGAGGCCATGTATAAGAATTCATAGTTGTAATCACTAAAAAAAATTCATTGGTGTTCTTCCTTACCAAGGAAGTCCAATGAATCACAGTTTGAGGATTACCCTACTCATCTAATTGCTGCAACTGAAATTGGAAATTATATGCTTGATGGAATAAGAGCATGTATACAAGAACTAGCTAATACTTGAAAGATCCTTTTGTTGAAAACTTTAGGAATAGGTCATGTATTGCTTCAGACAAAAACTCATTATAATTGAAGATCATGGAGGGCTTTTCACCTACTGAAAATACTGATAAAAATCCTAAAATAATCTCATCTACCCCTTAATCGGTTGGACAACCTAACAAACAAAAAACTACTGAGATAACTTGTTTGGTCATTTCTGGGAACATATATGAGGGGTATGGAGGATTTGTCCTAGGCAATTCTGCATTTTCGAGTAGGAATATTTCAAAAAATTTAGCTTTTTGAGGAAAGGTGAGCTTTTTGTATAATTCCATGAGGGAATCCATAGAGAAAGGGTGCAAAGCAGTTGAAGTTTTTACATGAAGCATTTGGAAGATATATTCAGGAGTTATAGTAAACAAAACATCATTATTTTGAGCGATAATGGCTCTCTGGCTCGGGATGTATCTAAAATGGCACCAAGTCACAAATTCAGGGAATAAATGGGTATGAGGAAGGATCAATTGAGGCAAGAAGGAGTACCAAATGATTAATTCATCACTAGCATCAAGGAATTTCTACTTGGCCTAAGTCTTGAGTTCATACAAGTCGAATTCACATTGGGTTTTGGCTATTTGGTATTCTTGGTCAATGAGGGATAGTATGTCTAAATCTATGACAGGGTGAAACATTAGGCTTTCCTCTATCATTATGGATTTTCATTTTGAAGACATATTGAAGGTAAACAAGGCTAGGGTGATGATTACTAGGAAATTAGCAGATCATTGTGTCCTGAAGAACTGGTCCAATGTTGGTCGAGTTGTCTGGTTTCACTGAGCCTAGATGTACAGTTTTGCATAATAGAGTGGATAAAAAGGAAATAGTAGTGAAAAAAGTTTTTATTTATAAAGTGCGAGAGATTAACATTTCAAAATACCCATTATAGGAGTGGGTCATTTATTATGGCAATGGTTGAGGGAATGAATGGGTAGATCATGGTAAATGAGTTGACAAATGAGTGGAGGAAATATGGCGGAGGTTGGATGGTCATTAGATTTTGGCAGGAGTCGGAAATGATAGTTTTCGGGGGGTGGATGTTATGTGGTAAATGGAGGGGGGTCTGAAATACATTTGGTGTGGACATGTAGCAAAGGCGAGTTTTAAGAAATGCCTTTCTAGAATGCCCCCCCACTCGTTTGGTTAAATATTGGAGGGGCTCGGGGGGTCCGAAATTCCTCTCCATTGTTGATCTAGGCCAACGAGATCACAGCGGTTGATTGATGCGCCTGTGTTTACATAAACAATAAAAAACATCACATCAATTTGACTTTAATACAAAGTTTAATCAATTTTTTAACTAAGCTTAATCTAATTCAAATAATTAATCAACTATAATATGTATAATTTGAACCAGCATGCAATTTTCCTCAGGATTTTTTATTTTTTAAATATTTTTCCTTTTCTTATATATCCCTTTGAATTTTTATTTCTTCTTTATATCTTATATATATTTTTTATTTTTCTTTCATTTTTTGACAAGTAAATGTAAAATACAAGGTAATTTACAACAATGATGATGAAAAATATGGCAATGAACAGTAAGAAGTTTTCTCAAATGGAAGGGTAAGTATTTTTCTCAACCTCTGGACTCTAAAGTACGTTATAATCATGCAACTAGTAAACAATAATAAATAATTTCATCTCCATGACATTTATATATGTTATAATTTTGTTGTTTGATTGTCAAATTCTTTCTATGAGACATATTTTAGTCTCAAAACCATCCCATATCATCAATTCCTGCATCTACCATAACCATGTCAAATTTTAGTGCATACGAGCACAAACTAAAAAAATTTCAACTTTGGCCTCATTTTCAACTCATGGGCAGTCATGGGCATTCATGGGCCAAAATTACTTCTTTTGTGCAGGTTACACTTTCAAAATCAAATTGAATCACCAAATTGTCGCATGGGCACCCCCACTGGGTGGGTGCCCCAGCTCGTCGTGCACGCAATGCCCCCATGGGCATCTGAGCACCCTGCCTTCAAGCAGGCGCACCCAGGGCACAGGTTTTCATCCTACTTTGAAAATCAGTGAAAAAAATCATTAGCTCATCAATGACAACACAATATCATCATTTTTTATTTCCATTATGCATGATCAATCAATTATAAACAGACTTCTAACACCCAAACATTAATCTAGTGAATTTTATAAAAATCATTATGAGACCCCCTTGTGGGAACTATGTTTATGGGCAGTCATGGGGCAGAATTATTTCCTTTGTATGGTCACTCCTTGCCAAGTTGGTCTGACCCACCAACTCATTCCATAGGTTCCCCTACTGGGTGGGCGCCCTGGCATGTTGAGCACAAGCCGCCCCCATAGGCACCCGCACACCCCACCTTTGTGCGGGCGTGCCCAAGTCATGGGTGTTGACCCTACTATCCAAATCAGTGAACAAAAATCATTAGCTCATGAATGACAACAAAATATTATCATTTGTTATTTCCATGTTGCATGATCAATCAATTATAAACCGACTTTTAGCACATAAACATTAATTTAGTTAATTTTTTAAAAATCATTATGAGACCCCCTTGTGGAAACTTTTTTCATGGGAATTCATGGGTTGACATTAATTAATTTGTGCATGTGCCCCTTTCAAAGTTGGGCCGACCCACCAACTTGTCGCATGGGCACCCTGACGTACCGAACATGTGACGCCCCCTTGGGCGACCCAAGTTCATGGGAACGTGCCCAGGCTGCGGGTGTTTGCCCTACTATGAAAATCAGTGAACATAGATCATTAGCTCATCAATGAAACAAAATATCATCATTTTTTATTTCCATGTTGCATGATAAATTAAGTATAAACTGACTTTTAGCACTTAACATTAATTTAGTTAACTTTCTAAAAATCATTATGAGATCCCCTTGTGGGAAATTTATTCATGGACAGTCATGGGCCAACATTAATTCTTTTGTGTGAGCGCCCCTTGCCAAGTCGGGTTGACCCACCAACTTGTCACATGTTCGCCCAACCGTACCTAGCATGCGATGCCCCCATGGGCATCTTGGAACCCTGCCTTCGTGAGGGCATGCCCAAGGTACGAGCCTGCGCCCTACTATGCAAATAACTAAACACAAATCATTAGCTTATCAATGAAAATAAAATATCATCATTTTCTATTTCAATTCTACATGATCAATCAATTATAAACCAACTTTTAACACCCAAACATTAATTTATTCAATTTTCTAAAAATCATTATGAAACCCCTTGTGGGGACTCTATTCATGGGCAGTCATGGGCACACATTAATTCCTTTTTGTGGGCTTCCCTTGCCAAGTCAATATGACCCACCAACTCATTGCATGGTCACCCCTATCAGGCAAGTGCCCTGGCATACCCAACATGCAACGACGCCCCCATGGGTGCCCACACACCTCGATTTTGTGCAGGCGTGCCTAGGGCATAGGTGTTTGCCCTGTTGTGGAAATTAGTGAAAAAAAATAATCATCCCATCAATGAAAACAAAATATTATCATTGTTAGTACCATGTTGCATGATCACTCAATTATAAACTAACTTTTAACACCTAAACATTAATTTAGTTAATTTTCTAAAAATCATTATGAGACTTGCTTGTGAGAACTCTAAACATGGGAAGTCATGGCCCAAAATTACTTATTTTATGCAGTCTCCCCTTGCTAAGTCTGGCAAACTGACCACTCATCACATGGGTTCCCCTACTGGGCAAGCGCCATGGCATGCCTAGCACGCAAAAATCCCCATGGGTGCCCGCACACCCCATCTTCCCGTAGACGTGACTAGGGTGCTCGCATTCGCACTATTGTGAAAATTAGTGAACACAAATCATTAGCTCACCAAAGACAAAAAAATATTATCATTTTTAATTTCCATCCTACATGATCAATTAATTATAAATCAACTTTTAACACCCAAACAAAAATTTAGTGAAATTTCTAAAAATCATTATGAGGCCCTCTTGTGGGAACTTTGTTCATGGGACGTCATGGGATGAAATTACTTATTTTGTGTGGGTGCCCCTTTCCAAGTCAGGTCAACCCACCAACTCATCACAGGGGTGCCCCTACTAGGTGAGTGCCCTAGCATGTTGACCATCATGCGATGCCCCCATGGGTGCCTGTAACTCCCTCCTCCCACATTTACCTAAGCTAACTGGTCCGTTGGGGTAAACATGTGACAAGATGCTACTATGATGTTATTCAACTCCCCATGTATATTTAACGAAGTGGAAATGACAAAACAAAACCATTATGACCTTCCACACATGCTACTGAACCTTCAAGAGCCAACCAACCCTTCCAGTTGACCAACCTCTAAGACAACTTGACATTTCACTGATGTGGACCCTCAGCTAATCCCATGAAAATTCATGCATGTGACTAAGGCCTTCCAGTGTCTCCCACAGCAAGGTATGCTAGCGACTATGGAATTTTTAGCCAGTTCTAAGCTAGCGACCCCATATTTTGTGCCACTTCCGCAGGGCTAGGGCTTATACCACTGCCCAGAACTTCATGAAACTTTTAGAAATGATAAATAACAATGGAATAAGGCTTCTAATGAAATCATTGGTATAATTACTTGATCTAACACCTACTAGCCATGATAGGAATTTCGTCAAACATGTCACAAATATGTAATATATAGGTCATAACAGCATATTTGATCATAGGGGTATCATACTTATCTATAATTCATGAGGAAGAATCGATGTCGTATCACAATAGCTTCATTATCATATATTTGGTCATATATTCATTATTCATTCATTTTCTAATCAAACATGATGAGATCCATACATCAAGTTTGTCATAAAACATATTGATAACTAGCATATAACCAACATAAATAACAAGGATATGACAACCATAAGAATCATTTATGAACAAGAACATTTACACATGAAATGCAAAGGTGAAGGAAATCTTATTAATGAATTTATAAGCCAACTCAGTTTTGGATTTCCACGAACCACATGACCATGGATTGGTTGAACCAAATATTTCTTTCAACCAATCACCCCCATGTAATATTCCAAGCATGAATGTGGGATCTCATGAAACTATTCAAACAAAACTGAATTGGGGCTTCTAGAGACCAAACCACCTCAACCTGCAACTAATGAATCCACCTCATGGTTAGACATAACTAACCATCACTAGATTGGTCTCTACCCAAGATATCTAGGGCTCTAGAGCATTTGTTCCAATTGAAGCTTCCAAGACTAGTAACTCAACCCAAAACTGTTGCAGGGCTTCCAAAGCATTTGTCCAACTATGGCTTCCAAGACTAGCAACTCAACCCACCAAGTGCTTCCAAAGCATTTTTCCAACCAAATATTCCATGACTAGTAAATCAACCCAAACTATAATAGGGCTTCCTGAGCATTTTTCCAACCAAGGCATCCAAGAATTGATAACTCAACCCACAACCAAAGGAACATGAGAACCAACCCGAAAACATAAGGAAAGACACCCACAACACCATTTATATCTAGGAAATGGAAAGTCTAGGCAAATCCATCGTCAATCCAGGAAATCCTTCATGCCAATGATTGATCATAACCAAGAAACCACATGCATGTGCCATGCAAGCCAAAACAAGCAAGGAAATCATACATGCAACTTGATACCTGCAAGAAAAATCCACTTTAGTTGTTGACCCTGATATCCTCTTACACTTTCCTTCTCTTTCTTTTCATTCCTGCTCCAAATCCCAAGTGTGCCACACTCCTCCAAGAGTGCTTCAAGAAAACTCTAAGTGTGTAAGAGTATGAGAGAGAGAGAGAGTAGAAAATGAGAGCTCCAAAATTGAACTGACCAAAAAAGCTACAAACTGATTCTTAGAAGCCCCTTTTATTAATGATGCTTCTATTTTCTCCATTTTCCATTATTTTTCTTCATTTTCCTCCTCACATGAAACTTGTGACCTTTCACCTCCCTTTTCTCCTAAGTTCCATTATTTTCATAAATAAATTGTGAATTAATGCCACTTTGACTTTCCAAACCCTTTTCCATTGCCTTTTCCAATTTCCATAGCCATAATTAATCACAAGTGATATGCAACATTATGTTTTTTCCCAACATTGAGTTTGGAATATGTGTCCCATGACCATGGTTATTATTTTTCCTTTATTAACTTTATTACACGGACTTTTGACTAGGGTTGTGACAAAGCCCGAGCACCCTGACTTTGTGCAGGTACACCCAGGGCATGGGTGTTCTCTCTGCTATGCAAATTAGTGAACAAAAATCATTAGCTCATTAATGACAACAAAATATTATAATTTCTTAGTACCATGTTTCATAATCAATCAATTATAAATTGAATTTTAACACCCAAACATTAATTTAGTCAATTTTATAAAAATCATTATGATACCCCTTGGTGGGCAATATGTTCATCAGCAGTAATGGGCTGACCTTACTTCTTTTATGTGGGTTCCCCTTTCCAAGTTGTTTCAACCCTCCAATTCATCGTATGGGCACCCCTACTAGGTAGACCTCCTGGTGTGTCCAGCTCATGATGCCCCCAGGGGCATCCAAGCACTCCACCTTCATGCAGGTGCATCCAAAGTGCGGGTGTTCACCCTACTATGAAAATCAGTGAACACAAATAATTATCTCATCAATGAGAACAAAATATTATCATTTGTTAGTATGCCCATGTTGCATAATAAATCAATTATAAACTAGGTTTTAACACCAAACATTAATTTAGTCAATTTTCTAAGAATCATTACAAGACACCCTAGTGGGAACTCAATTCATGGGTAGCCATGGGCCAGCCTTACTTCACACGTCTTCCTGACCGTTGTGTTTCATAGTTCACCTATCACCCAACTTTCCCAGTATGTTTGCTTAATGAACCAAAGTCAAAATTGTAAATGATGGTATAAATGGAAATGAGTTTTTCTTCATTTCAAGAATAATATATTATCTACTTTTAAAGGCAAACCACTTGAAGGTGGAAGCTCATATGGCCCCTCCACCCCCCTCACATCACTCTGAATTACTCAATACCCAATCTATCTACTATAATGTATTTGAAAGAAACATGGTAACATTCAAACATAAAAACTAGGAAAATAAAAATCTAAGGTGAACGAAAGAGAAAAAAACCAATTGAAAACATATAAATACATACCTCATACATTTCAACATTTTGATATCATTAATCTTCTTCCTCAACCATCTCATCATCTATATCATCCAGTTCAGAATTCATGTACAAAGGACTCACCGTATCAACATCATCATAGTCGTCGATATCATCATCTAGAACATGCTCTTCTACATTTGGTTCAACTTCTTCAAGTTCTTTGTCTGACACAACGTCAATATGATATAGTACATCCAAATTAACATTGTCTCAATTAACATATATTCCTTGAACTTCTTCGACATCTTCGTATGACACTGCATGAACCCCCTACTCCTCTACATCATATTCTTCTTCAATTTCATCTTCTTCCACTATATTATATTTTACAGGCCTTCCTCTGGGACCATATCTAACAAAATATGACCAATCTTCTTTACATGGAATATCTACATAAAATACCTATTCACATTTTCTTGGAAGAACATATTGTTATTATACTAGCTCAATATTCCTTTATCAAACCTTCCTTAAATCGATTAGCATGTTCAATAAAAATTCTATCCAGGTCATGTTCATGGATTCATAGCCGAAACCCTTTGACATCAAACACAACTATTTTGAAGGATTCAAAGTCACACTCAAAATTTGATGTAGCTACCCATAGTATCAATTTTCAGAGATTTGTGGATGTTTGTCACCTTTAGATGAAACATTTATAACTTGAAATATTGTAGTTATCCCACTATCATAAGTTTTCATCTTTTCATCCAACCTTTTGATACTAAATTTGCAGCCATTGCACCACATTTTCTTGTGGTGTTTCAACTATAATATGTCAAACACGTAAAAAATGCATTGTTAATTGACAAGCATGCATATTTATACTTGCAAAATTTGAAAATTAACAAAAAAACACAGCATATGCATCAATATAATTGTAAAAAAACTAAGTAGTATGGGTGAATATGCTTTCTTGATAATCTTTTAAACCATATGCTAAATCAATTCCTCTCTGTGTAATTTTGGTATCTCCACTACGTTGAGATTATTTTACCAATCAAGACACACCATACCATGATAACCTACCATTATTAGCTCGTTTGCATCGTTCAATGCATACCTTCATCCAATCTTTATTGTTCGCAATGTATAAATTTATTGCATCCCACTCTCGATCGACTATATTAAAATAAAAAAAATTCACATATATATAGTTAGTTACCATGTTATACCTTCATAATAATGCATTATGCAGGAAGACTAAAATTAAATAAGTACAATATACAAAAAATAAAAAAAGCCAAATGTGTTATAAATCTCCATTATCTACTTACATCTCATTTTTCTCATTCTACCTTTCCCCAATAGGTGTTAACCTTCAAAATCATCCATGGATTTGAAATCCCAAATGTGATCGAATACATTAATACTTTTTCTGATTTCATAACTATATTGATGAATATAATCCATGGTTTGATATACCATATAACCCTCAAGATGTCCTCTTTGTCTGACCAAAGCCTTCAGTGATTTCAAGTGCATCTCAGCCATCCACATTCATCTTGCCTATACAGGTCCACACTTTTCAATCTCATCGACCTGGTGTATGAGGTAGTGTTCTTGTGCGTTTGAAAAATGCCAGAGATAGATACTTTTGAATTTCACACATTAGACAAGAAATTTGTTTTCTCCAATACTTTAACTTTTCTTTATTGATTTATTTAGATGAAAACCATATACAAATGAAGCAAGAAAATAATAGGTTTCAACAAACAAAAATATAATATATCACATGATGACAAGAAAAACACATGCAGACAAAAATATGTGATACAACAACTTATTGAACAAATTACACTTTTCACATAAATCTCCACTTACATCATGTATTTTCCAAGATCATATATAACTTGCTTGACATTGTTGTCAAAGTTCTCTACGAGAGATAAACGTAGAACATGTTCTAACAAAAATAATGATCAATAATTTTTTTTTCCCAAATTAGTAGAAAAAAAACACTAATTAACAAGATGTTTCAGCAATTTATAAAATATACATACACCAAAATAATTATCTTAATCAACGCATACCAATCATGACTTTTTACCCCACCTAATTCACCTTTATTTTTTAGGATATTTTTTATGCTTGAAGAAATTCCAATTGGAAATTTATTTTTTTCAATAACCTCTTTAACATGCTTTCTTTGATGCTCTTTCAACAACCATGGAAGGGTGCTTATATTTTGGTTGTCTCTATTAGTGTCAGTGTCTTCACACTGCCATCAGTGATCAAAATCTGCTCTTTTGCATTTCATAGTAGGAGTCCCATACTGATGATTTTGCATTCCATTAGGTCATGGATTCACTGATGGTAGGGTTTTCTTCAAATTTTTCCCTCATGATCTGTACTTGATGATCCTCTTTCATATATTTTTGTCATGGATCATGTTCACTTTGCAATTTATTTCATTAGGTCTTAGGGTTTGGTCTCATTAGGTTTTATGATCCCATCATGGTCAAATCCAATAATTACATGTCAATAATGATCAACAAGGACATGAGGAGGCCAATAATGATTGGTAAAGCCATAATTTATCATTTTGAAAGCCTAATGTAGTTCTCACCTCAAAACTTGTTTTGAGGTGAAAACAAAGTATTTTTTTTTTTTTTTATCTTCATTTATGATGTAATTTTATCTTTTCATATGTAATATTGGTTCCCATCTGCTCCTAAGAATCTTGTGATGTTGCCAAGCACCTGCTGCTACAAAAATCAAGTCATCTTGAGCACCAATCCACCTACAAGAGCAAAAGTGAAACAAGCACTAAAACCCTAAATTCCTCTCCCACTGAGCTAGGGTTGGCTATGGGAGTAGATATATCAGAAGGTATGAGTCCATTTAATATCATCAAACATCAGGTATCCATCATTTTTCAAGAAGCTATCCCAAGGAACAAGCCATTCACCACACGTAAGGGACAATTTTTCTTCAAACTATGTTTTTGAGAAAGAAAAGATGAATTTGACAAAAGTTAGAGAAATTTTTGTCCATAATAGACCCAGGAAAAATAACCTCCTTCAATTTGTACATAGGTGTCATGGTTTTAGACAAATGTCAAAAATACAGTTGCTACAAGAGAGTTAATGCACTTTTGGAGTGACCTTGGGAAAATCAAGATGTCTCCTAGCCAAGTTGACCAAATGACTTTTTTGATGAGTCAAATAATAACTATACACAAAGAGATTTTCAATGAGCTATCATGAGCTCGATTCGGAGTTCAGGAAGACCTCCAAACATTTGACTGAAACAACACTCTGCATTTTGGTAGCCTCATTCTGCACATTTTGACTATTCTTGGGAGATTGGACTTTTGACAGGGAAAATAAACTCCAAATTGAAAAATCAAGATTTTATGGAAACTAGACTCGACAATATTTCCAATGCGTTATCCAACACTCAATTTGGACATCGGGAAGGCCTCCAAAAGTGGTCTGAAAAAGGCATTGTGCTTAGGGAGAAGGGCGTTGCGCGTAGGGCAGGGAGCCTCGAAATCACTCCAAATTTTAAAATCTCACCAAATTTACTCCAATTTCACCTTTTAAAAGTAAGTTCCCTCTCTTCACTCAATGTTTGGCTTGCATGTTTGATATTTTGGACCTCTCTTCCACTCCTAGTACTAAACCCTAGTTTTCCTCTATAAACCCTAATCAGTGTGTCTATTCCATTGCCTAGCATGATAACTCAAACTCTTTACTCATTATTCCCTTCACCTTCATCTACATCTCATTCCCAAAAATCCTCCCCTCACTCTCATAGCTAATGCTCTTCCCATAACCATATAAAATTCACTCATCCTTACAAACCCTAGAACATACCACTCATCCCCATTACTTTGTCCCTTTACATTGTCAAAACTGTGCAAACTAAGAGAGTTTATTAAATCATGGATAGAGGTGATTCTAACTCTGATGAGGAGACCACAAGTGATAGTTCAGCAGAAAGGAGAAGGAAACAAAGAAAGCCTCATAAGGAAGGCAAAATCACAAGAGAAGGAAACTATCAAAGATGTCTTTATTAAGCAGAAAGAAGCCCAAATACAAGCTTTGATGGAGAACTTAGAGAGAGATAAGTTTGTCATTGTTAGGCCCCTATACTACTAGTGTAACCCCTTATTGTTATTAGTACAACCCACTTATTATATTGATGTACCCATGCAATGCCCATATTGTTACTATTGAGCCCCATAGAAGCCCACTATTGTTATTATTGTGCCCTTACATTATTATTGTTATGTCGGCTCTGATTATGTTATGACCCCTTAGACTCCTATATATAGAAAGGAGGTCTTTTTCATTTGTATCATCCAAGGAATTGTTCATTTATGTAATGTAAAGGAGGCTTCCCCCTCGAAGAGGCTGAATTCTAAGGCATTGATCTATCTTTTCTTGAGCTGGTTTCATAACATTTGGTATCAGAGCTTTGGATTGTAGGGTTTCGCTGCTCCAAACAAGTCATCGTGGCATTTTTGCTATAACTTTTTTTTCTGTGACGTTTCAGAAGCTAAAAAAAAAAACCATTTGAGAAGACATCGCATTGAATCTCGGGTCCACATTTCAGAGCTTTGTGCACTATATTTGCTGAGATATGGTCTGAGGAAGTTGGTCTTTTTGCAGACTCCTCAATTACATTCCAAACAGGTGACCTGGGGACAATCATCATAACTTTTTCTCTCAGCATTAGATTGAACCTTTGTAAGAAGTTGGAGAAAGGGGATAGACTTTAGTTTCTTATATATATTTTTCAGTACCAAAGGTTGAAACAGGGACACGTGGCACTTCATACAAGTTCGCTCTTCTGGAAAGGTCTATAATCAAGTCATCTTGGGAGATTGTGCATAACTCTTTCTTGGAGAATCCAATTTGGATTAGAATGGTGGCATTGGAAAGAGTACATAGAGGGCTACTACAGGTCACAATTTTTGAACTTAAAGATCTGAAAGTACAGAGTTACAGTCATTTCAAGAACGAGCTCCTAAAATCAAGAAAAAGCAAGATGAGAAAGTTTGATGTCAAGGATCCAGTAAATTGGATACTTCAGATGGAGCAATATTTTGATCTACATGGTGTACCACTATTACAAAAGGTATGTATTGCATCTTCATATTTAGAATCAGATCAATTTTATGGTATGAAGGGCTTTGTTCTCGTAAATGACTTGTTACGTGGTCAATTTTCACGGAGGAAATGATAGCGCATTATGAGGATACAAAGAGCAACACCTTCTTTAGAGCAACACCACAACAATTGGAAAGAGTAAAAGGGCTTGTGACATAGTGGAAAGAAAAATTATGGAAACCAGGAAGCATACCCCTCACAACTATAAAGATGGAAGTGTTGTTTCTCCTAGCCTTCCACAACCTACAAGGGTTACACCACAACATTTGGAAGAAAAAAGAGAAAAAGGGCTTTGTTACAATTGTGATAGCAAATGC
>APFE030845812.1:40414-82256 GCA_000404065.3 Pinus taeda
TATCCAGCCAGATTGGATAAATGAAGCAAGGGATGAATGGAAGAAGGACAAAGAAGTATGGCCACTTATTCAAAAGTTGCAAAAGATCCCAATTCAAACAATATTGCCAGAAATTGAAGAGGAAGGAAAAACCATATTAGAACCTAGAGCAGTCACAAAAACAAGAACCCGACAGCTACGAAATCGATCAATTTTAGAGTATCTCATCAAGTGGAAGAATTTACCCACTGAAGATTCCACATGGGAGGACAATATTTTTATACAGAAGCATCAAGAACTACTCAAGCGTTGAGGACAACACTTTTTGAAGGAGAGGGGCATGTTAGGCCCCTATTCTACTAGTGTAACCCCTTATTGTTATTAGTACAACCCACTTATTATATTGATGTACCCATGTAGTGCCCATATTGTTACTATTGTGCCCCATAGAAGCCCATTATTATTATTATTATTGTGCCCTTACATTATTATTGTTATGTCAGCTCTGATTATGTTATGACCCCTTCGACTCCTATATATAGAAAGGAGGCCTTTTCATTTGTATCATCCAAGAATTATTCATTTATGTAATGTAAAGGAGGCTGCCCTCTCGAAGAGGCTGAATTCTAAGGCGTTGATCTATCTTTTCTTGAGCTGGTTTCATAACAGTCATCACTTACCTGGAGCAAGAAAACAAACAGCTAAGTCATAAACAGGTCGTCATGGAACTTGAGCTACTGAAGGCAAAGAGGCAAAGTGACAAAGAGGCTCATGTCACTTTGACTCCTATCAAGCAAGAAATCGAACAAGATAGGGAAACTTGGCTTGAAAGAGTCAACCTACATCTTGAAAGGTTCATTGGCAAGGTGAACAGCGATAAGAAAATGCTCAGACACATGGTGGACGATTACATGGCTCGTAACAAAATTTGTAACATGAGGATTAGAAAGTTAAAGGCTAGGCTAAGGAGAGCTTTGGAAGGAAAGGAGCAAGATAGATTAAAGATGTTGGCTAAAGCCTTCCTAGCCTATCAAAGTAGTTGATGATGGTGTATCATGCCAAATTTGGGCAGCTTTTGAAGAAATTTTGTCATTTTGAAATTTTGGAAATTCAAAACACAAAAAATCTGCCTAGAAGCGCAGTGCCACCAGTGCTGTGCCTTTTCTAGGGGAACCCAATAGAAAAATGGCTTGCATTTTTGGATTCAGTGCATCAAGGACATGTAACTTGGAAATTTTCAGAATTTTTGGAGCATAACTGGTCCACCAAAAGGTCCAAAAACTCCCCAAAAATGACATTTCTGCCTCTTTTTGGACACATAGAATTAGCCTTAGGAGATTCGAGGTTTTGAGGGGGAAACTGAGCTCCAAATTAAAAAATTATAGGTTTTCCATAAACTAGACTTGAATATCGTTCCAATGAGCTATCATGGGCTCAATTTGGCTAAGGGGAAGGCCTCCAAAACTAGGTGGAAAGGGGCCCTGCGCTTAGGACGAGTGGCGCTATGCTTAGGGCCATTTTGCTCAGGGAGCCAAAATTCACCTTGACTATGAATTTGATTTCTCTCTCCTCATTGATGATTTCACTGATGTAATTGATGACATGGCATGTAAATGTAATGGTAAAACAGTGTTAGAGGATAGATTTATTAGTTAGAGGTGGTTTTGAGTCAAATGAATCAATTTCCCCTCTTTTAGAGGCAAGTTGTTTAACTGCCTATATTCCAGTTCTTTGTTGGGAAATGGTTGAAACAACCCCTCTTCTCATGGATTTGACCCCTGAAGGTCAGGTTGAGTAGTTTAGATGTATATATTATGTGTTTTCTTGGTCATTTGGTGTGGTTGGGTTCAACTGGATGCTCATGTAATGAACACTTATCATTTTGTAGCAGTTTTGGCAGGAAACTGATAAAGTTGTAGCTATTTTTATGGGACTCCTGTGGTATGGCCTTTAGCATGTGTTTCTTCTTCTGTTAATATGTTCTCATGTTATTTATGTATGCCTCTTTCATATAATTACTTCTGATTGGTTGTTTTCAAGTCAGATAGGTGGAATACATTAGGTTTTAATGCTCTGCCTTGGGAAAAAACCAGTATTTCATGTTTTCTTCTTTTTAGGAAGGATTATTGACTTTCTCAGGCCCTTCTTAGCTCCTCACTAGTCTAGCCTTTCAACCCATCAAGCCTAATGTGTTGAAGCTCATACCTACCTTGCCCCATAGAATCCCCCACAATTTTGATTTAGTTTCCTAGACCTAAATTGCCCAGCTCCTCCTGATCTGGGCAACAAATTCAATCAAACCTCTTGAGCTACTATACCTAGCATAAAATCTTGTTCCTTATCTAGTCATTTTACTGAGATTCATAAGGAGAGAGCCCTCTCCTGGCTTGGTAGGGCTAGCTACCAGGTTAAGCTTGGTTTGTGGTTACCCTAGAATTACTCCATTCAGCCTAAGGTCAATCTAGGTGATAACAGTCTCCATCACTATTTGAATGAATCACACTTTGCAATGCATGGTCGACATCCTTAATCTTATTATAAATCTTGACAAATTTTTTCCTTATCTCTCCTTCCATCTAAGATTCACCATAAGTTCTTTGTTACATTCTTCCGTATGTGCATTGTATCAAACACATGAACAATTTCTAGGTGCTCATTGTAGCAGAGTCTATTGAATTGCTTAGAATAACTTTTCATTCCTCATGGAAGTGCCATGTTATTAATGCCTTAATGACCTACAACGTGAATCGTAGTTACATATATTATAATAACAATATAACATGTCAATTAGTACAGTGAAGAAAATTCCATATGAAGATAAAATAATCCAAACATAACATGTATATTGATACATATACAATTTGATCCATACCTTGAGAGACTCAATTATATTGCAACATCCATGCATGAGGTGTCATTCTCCATGGTCTTAATCTAATCTCTTCTTTCCCATTGAAAATATGTTTTTTAGTACTTCGGTACCTATGGTTCTTAGAAAGGAAGTGTCTATACTCATCAAAAAACTCCTTTCCTAAGCTTCTTGAATGATGATATTTCATCTTAGGGCCACAAAATGGACAAGCAAATTTACCGTTTGTTTAAATACTTGCAAGAAATGGAATAATTTTTATATCAATTATTTTAATTATGTACAATGAAGGGCGAACTATTTAAAAAACATACTCGAAATGAAATTCACAAAATTAAACACTATTAAAGTGTAAGGTAACGTTATAACATACCACACAAATGAGTTAGCCCTGGGGCATCGTGAATTGTCCATACAATCCTTGCATGGAATTAAAATTCCCTTTGTGAAACTACTAGTCTTGAGTTATCATACATAGTGACACCATTCCATAACTCCACTAACTCATCGATAAGAAGCTCAATATATACATTCATATCTTTGACCTAGTACTTACCTAATTAATTGAACATACAATACATAATTACTACATATATGAGTAAATAAAAAATTGTAAGACATGATTACAAGGAATAATTGAACATATATGAGTAAATTAACAAAAAAATATAGGACATAACTATGAAACAAACAAGACAAATGAGAAGTTATTGTGCTAAAAAAAATTAGTCTAAACAAATTAATACCTTGAACAATCATTGTAAACATTATGTGATCCCTCTTTATTGAATTCCACGGAGGAATGTTGATAACAAAAATGGGCCACACTGAGTAAGTAGATCTGGGCCCTCCAAATGGATTGACACCGTCAGTTGCTAATGAAAGCCTAATATTACGAGGCTCTCTTTTAAAATCTTGCCACTTTTCCTCTATATTCCTAGATGCAGATCCAACTGTAGGCATTCAAAGAACACCATCTTCGATTCTATTCCTTGCATGGTAATCCATAAGTTTTACTACGCTTTTTCACCTGAAAATTTGTTGCAGACATGGAATTATGGGAATATATCAAAGAATCTTGCAAGGAACCTTTTTTGTTACTTTATCGGTTTGATATCTACTCTCATCACATTTTTGACATCTGTCTTTCAACATATGTTCTTTATAATAGATGAAATCATCATTAGGGTATGCATAAATAGATTGATACTCCATTCCAATATCTTTCATAATGGCATGTAAATCTTGGTATGTACAAGGTAAAACATTTGACAATGGTAACAGAAATTCACGTAATAATCTATAACATAAAAAAAAGTATTGGTTAATGTACTAAACAATATTAATCGTACATATTGCATCCAAATGTTACAAATCAATGAAATGATGCAGATAAATGTACTAACATTAAAAACAACAGGAAAAATACTTATTTTATTATGTATATAGTACTAAATGTCACAAAATATATTACATACCTTAGGAGATGTGTCACACGTGTTTGACAAACCATTCACCACCTTTAAGTTGACCAGCAAAATTACAATAGAGAGGAGGTTTTTGGGCCTTCATAAAGAGGTTTAGCTACCATCTCAAGTATGGGCCTTCATAAATCTTGGTATGTACAAGGTAAAACATTTTATAGTGGTAACAGAAATTCACATAATAATCTATAACAAAAAATAAATAAATAAATAAAATAAAATAAAAATAGTATTGGTTAATGTACTAAACAATATTAATCGTACATATTGCATCCAAATGTTACAAATCAATGAAATGATGCAGATCAATGTACTAACATTAAAAACAACAGGAAAAATACTTATTTTATTATGTATATAGTACTAAATGTCACAAAATATATTACATACCTTAGGAGATGTGTCACACATGTGTTTGACAAACCATTCACCACCTTTAAGTTGACCAACAAAATTACAATAGAGAGGAGGTTTTTGGGCCTTCATAAAGAGGTTTAGTTACCATCTCAAGTACATGTAAATCAAAAGCACAATCATCATACTAGTTGTCATCATCATCCATTATAACATTATTAAATCTCTCCTCAATCAATCTATTTCTCCCATCTTCGTCAACTATGTTAGCAGCATCATTATCTTCCTCCATAGGATCATTAGCTTGATCCTCAATATTAATCACTCCATGTTCTTGAACATGTGCTTGTACTACAACCACCTCTTCCTCATCAATAAATTTCGTAGGGGGGTGATATTATACAATTACAATTAATAAAGTAATATTAGTATATATAAAAAATATTGAAATGTCGATCTAACAACATTTTACAAATATAATATATAAGGAAAAAGAGACAACAAAGAGAGATAAATACAATTTATGTGAGACTAAGAAACAAATACAACAAATCAATGATGATTCATGTGCAATTTATCAAGATATTTAAGAATATGTTGAAAAAATCTAAGAAAGATGTTACTTTTCTTTACATGTAGGAAGTGAGACACTTTTTGAGATATATAGTCATGACCATAATAAAAATCATATTAATCTTATTTTGCATTCATCATTATAACATCATATTCTTTCTTAATGTCATATTTTGCATAATATACATTAAAAATTTATTAATAATTCTCCGTAAAAACCCATGATTAACCTCTAAATCCTTTAGGACCAAATTAACCTCCTAAACATATATTAACCCCCTAACATCTTAAACCTATTCCCCTAAGCCCTTAACCCCTTACCCCTAACCCCTTAAACATTAATAACCCCTTATCCCTAAGCCCATAAAGTAAATAACCCCTAACTTGACCTAACCACTTAATCGACTCTAACGAAAATAAACAAATAATATTTCTAGTCCATATCAATATGACATCATAGTTCAAACACCTCCCAAAATATTATAAAATACATTTGCAATAGAAAGATAATACAATTTATAATACAAAGACATATAATCTACATATATATATATATATATATATATATTATATATATATATATATATATATATATATTATATATATATATATATATGTATGTATGTATGTATGTATGTATGTATGTATGTATGTATGTATGTATGTATGTATGTATGTATGTATGTATGTATGTATGTATGTATGTATGTATGTATGTATAGATATAAACATTTACAAAAACAATCTACAATACAAAGACATATAATAATTAACTTTCAAATAGATGATATTCATGTCTGCCTTCAACATGTCCATAGTCTCTACAATGCTTTTTAGATGATTTTATTAGAATTCCCCTTTGCCTCAAGCCCTTGCAATTTCTACAAGGGAAATAATATGTTCCATCCTCATAAGCCCTCGATGTTGATCCCTACATGTATCCTTGGTCTCCTTGATGAATGTTACATGATATTTTCTGTCACCAAACTTTCAATGATGAGTTTGTTCAAAAATTAACCTCAAAATAAGCCTACAACCTTTTTTAACAATTACATGTTAGAGCCTCTCTCTCTCTCTCTCTCTCTCTCTCTTCTCTCTCTCTCTCTCTCTCTCTATATATTATATATATATATATTATATATATATATATATATATATATATATATATATGATTAATAGTATTATATTTATTATAATAATAATGTTATATTTATTTTAATAGTTAAACTGGTCAATGTAAGGTGGTCCCATATTAGACATTATCAGCGAAAAATCTCATTAATGGTGGAATTGAACATTATGCAATGGGTATTTTCCATTTGTCAGAAACTGGAATACACATTTTCATATTGGATATAGCATCAGATATTCAACAGTAAAAAAACTCTCGTCGGATATTCCATGATAGGAGGAATTATAGGAAACCATCGGATAATCGACGAGATAGGAAAATCCATCAAATATTCGAATGTTAAAAAAATCCAGTTGAATATTCGATAGGCGCCGATATTTTAGAAATAAAAAACCAAAATACATTTAACTTCCGACACTTTATGTTTCGTTAGATTTCGTTGTCAAAATTTATGCCCAAATGTAGTAGTGATTCCTTAGCAAAGTTTCCTCGCATTAGAAGGTTTCAAAAAACAAAGGCATGCCCCTGCCTCAAAACCATCATACCAATCATAACATGCTTATGGAAATGAGTGGACACTATTGGGTATCAATGTCCCACAATGGCCTTGCTCCTGAAGTCCTTTACCAACATATTGTTGCATGTTCCAACTCCTTTTGTTGTTGCTGTTAACACTCTTGTAGCCAGTTGCAACCATGTCAAACTAGCCATTTTCCATGCTTTCCTATATCAAACCCTTAATTTCCATTAGAATCAAAAGGAATTGCAATAAATTAAAATCATACCTCATTAATAACTCATCAATGATGTGACATCTACAACTCTGTTTACTTCCTGCCACAACAAGTTGAATTAGCTCCTTGGTCAAATCATCATATATAAATGTCTCACATTCAATTAGCTCAAAACTCAACCATCATAAATCAAAATCTTAGATTATGTTCATAATTTTGAAATTAAAAATTGAAATAAAATATTGGTAATTATCTCTCAAATGGTTCTTTTTCTTCTTCCTTTGTTCCTTTTCCTTTCCGTACACACACTGAATTGTTTTCTCAAGCTGGAAAGCACCTAATTCCTTCTCTTCTCTTAACCACATACACATACTAGATCAATTGCAAAAATCTGAAAGCACCCAGTACCTTCTATTCTCTTCTCTTCCAAAGCAACAAGGAATCCATAGACTATATTTCCTCCTCCCTCAATATCAACAACAAGGGCATCTAGAGACTATACTTCCTCTATCCCCAATATCAACAAGGGAATCTAGACAATCCTATACTTGCATGTCCCAACACATTATACACCACATACACCTACACATAGTGTACAAAAACACTTTCACATATATACATGATACAACACTACACATACACAATACACATGAAACAATACAACACGTACAAAACACAACATGTACACAACAGTAGTATTGTGCATCCAAAGACCACACTGTCTCTACCAAACAACCTTGCCTCTAGTGTCTTACCCACGCCTTATTGTATGCATTTACAATCCAAATCCAAGATCTGTAGTGCTTTTTAATTATCCATGCTTGTCCTAGCATGTTGTAGATCACACTGCTAAAATCAAAGCATAAACACAAAAATCTTCATAAATGACCTTTGGAGGTATTAGCTCAATATTGGTCTCTTCCCAAGCTGTTTAGGGCTCTAGAGACTATTATCTCAACCCACAGTCTCCAGGGAACCCAAATTTTTATAGGGCTCCAACCCATAGCCTACAGGAAACCCAATTTGTTACAGGGCTCCATATATCCTAATCGAACCCACAACCTCCAAGGAACCTAAGAACCAATCCCTTTGACTTGCCTATTCATATCATAAACATAAGCATAGTAATAAATTCCAAGGCTACTCTTCCCACACTATTCCTAATAAAATCAAGAACCTTTTCATTCCATTCACTTGCATAAAAAAAATCATTCTTCCACAAGAGTGATCCCGGATGACCCTGTCAAATAATTGAACAAACACACACATATATAAAAATTAGTATAATCATGATCACAACACAATTACCAATATTCATAACGTCAACGTTAAGAGAATTTCCTTTATTCATTGAACTCATGCACAACATTGAGAAAAATAGTTCCCAACTTAGCCAAGCCATATTTTACCTCAAGACCATGTACTTTACCTTTCCTAGTTACCTTTATCATGATTTTCAGGCCACTATCCATTTATCCCAATGGACCCAACCAACCCAATTGGTTAGCATATTCTTGCCTTTAGTTTTCCTTATTCATGCATCAGGCTTCATCCAGGTCTTACATTTCCTATTGGGTTCCACTCGACTCTCCCTAAGCTCCATTATAATTCCTCTTTCCCCCAACCAATTCCCAAGACCATAAAAACATAAAATGCAATTCTAAGCAGACAAGATGAAAAAACATATAAATCCAAACAACACCACAAACAAAGTGGCATGGCCATGCACTAGTCACAATCAAAACCACAAATCAAGTACAAAAAAATCACAAAACATTGAGAGAACAAGACTTTTAATAGATATCATGAATAAACCCCCATGATTTCCAATTGCTTCCAAGGTTTCATAAATAAAAGCTTAGCCCAAGCCTTCTTCATGGTCTTATGGAAGTCTCTTTTGTCATGCAATTATGGGCAACCAGGCTTCTTGGCTCATAATGGTAACATATAATGAGGAAGGAAACAAGAAGCCAAATATCTAAATAATGTATTTATATTTTTCCTATTTGAAAACTCACAATAAAGGAGGCATGTTTTAAAATATGTATTTGTAATCTCTTTAAAAGGCCATCAAGCCTCATGATAATACAAGTGAATATTAGAGCCTTTTATCTTAGATTGTGTGATTGTGTTTTCATCATTAGTTCTGATCAGATTTTTTGGAAGATTCAACTAAGAGGTGAGGCTCTCTAAGCCTCACCTCCAATCAATTGCAGATCAATAGGTATCAGAGCAAGTCGCTCCTTGGGGTCTAATCTATTTTTTTTTCTTATGCTCTAAATTTTTACTACTAACATCCTCCCTATCTTCCAGCCGCTATAGGTTTACCACAAGGTTTTATTTTATTTTCTTAAGCATTATTTCTTCTACATGCCACCTCATGCTTCATCAGCCACTCCAACAATCTCATCTTTATCTCTACAACAACTTATTTCTCACCTCTTTTTTCTCAAATGTTTCCCACATATGTCAGTCTGTTAATCACATGTTGGATGTCGTAGTGGTCACTTCCTCTCACCCATTTAACACATTTCTACCACATTGAAGAAACACACATAGGTAAGGCCCATATACTCATTTTTTTAGTCTCATTTCCTCTTCCTCATCACAACATATAGAACACCCATGGCCACTTTTGTTACAAGTCTGCTACACATTTATAGTTCATGTATATCTCTAGTGTGGCCTAGTTCAATACCCCACCTAGAATCCATGAGATTTTCTGTCAAGGGAAACATTTGGAGTGGGTTCCCTTTGGATATGTGCCCTCTCACCTCGCTTTAGTAGCCACTTGCTTCAAATTCATCATAGAAGCACCTGACTTGGGTTCCTTTGGAGATCTGCCCTCCCACTTCAAGCTATGTAGGTGCTTTCTACTTCATCAACAGTCAAAAAAACAACATTCGACTTGGGTTCATTTGGATACATGCCCTCCCACCCCAAGCTATGTAATAACCTGCTACTTCATCAACATTCAACATCATATCACATCAACTCCAGTAACATCAAAAATATATTCAGTCATGGCTTCACACTTAAATTGGGAGGTAGAAAGAAGGGGACATTTTCCATCTAAACATGGAGGAATTGGGAAGCTAGGTTGCTTGGCTCATAATGGTAACATATGATTAGGAAGGAAAAATCTAGTCCTAGGCAACTTATATCAAGAAAGGAAATATCTAAATAATGTATTTAGGTTTTTCCTATTTGAAAACTCACAACAAAGGAGGAAAGTTTTAAAATGTGTATTTGTGATCCCTTTAAAATGCCATCAAGCCTCATGATAATACAAGTGATTATTAGAGTCCTTTATCTTATCTTGTTTGATTGTGTTTGCTTCATTAGTTCTAAGAAGAGTTTTTGGAAGATTCAACTAAGAGGTGAGCATCACCTCCAATCAATTGCAGATCAAATTCCCTGCATCATACTACCATAAAAACACAATTGTGAGTGCATTAATAAATATAACAATATACCAGTTACCTTACCATGTTGTACCCAACATTCTCACCTACAACTGCACATGCATATATCATCTCTCAAGGGATTCCAATTCCCTTCACGAATTCAACTATAACCGGAAACCAACTATCATGCCTGCATCTAATCAATCATCTCCCATGTAGCTTCCTTGACCTAAAATTGCTTCCATGCACTTTAACTTGCTCTATTGCCCAGTCCCAGAGCATGAACTCCTTTTTTTGTGAGATGCGTTGAGGCTCTACCTGGAACTCTCCTTCTGGTTCGACCTTCCATCTCAATAATGGATGTCAGATTATCTTCCTTCCCATTATCCATTACTTCATAGATTTGGGGAATGTTCTAACCTACATCCCCAACTTCTTACACCTCATGCGCACTGTAGATATGAGACCTGCCACCCTCATATCATGGACAATTCCTCTTGTGATGGTCTCCACCACAAACCCAACACTTTAATGGTTCTCTATCATTTTCTTTATTCTGTTGCTCCACAGGCTAAGATCCATCTCCTCTCTTAGTTGTATTGAACGTCTTATGAGGTGACACATTTTCCTTATCACCTACATCATGATATCTTCCTCGCTTCTCAAGCCATTTTCATTTAGTCTTCTCGATATCCTTCTAGTCACGCTTACACTTTGGCTTCTCATAGTAATGCTTTAACTTTCTTATGGCTTCCTCCAAAGATCCAAGCTCATTAAACTCAAGTTGGTGTTTGAATGCTAATCGTAATTTGTTGATGAACCTTTGGATCTTTGATTTCTCATCCTTGAGATAGGGCACATATCTCAATAGCTCTAGAAATTTAGTTGTATATTCTTCATATGTCATGGAACCCATCCTAAGCTTATAGAACTCAGAATTTCCATCATAATATATCTTAGGCAGATACTTCTTCTTGAAGAGTATTTCAAACTCATCCCAAGTCAAATTCTATTCTTTGATAGCTCTGATATACTTGACATCTTCCCACGAGGGATCTACTTTTCTCTTAAGACTAAAGGTAGCTATCTTGGCTTTCATATTCTCATAGTAATCATGAAGTCTGAATAATTTTCTTATTCAAAGTAGCCATGCTTCTACATCTTCTGACTTATTCAACTCACCATATGATCCAGGTGGATATTGGTGGTTGCCCGCCTATTCCACCTAGGCCCCCGAGTCAGTTTCATATGTTTCCTTAATTGTAGCACAGTTTACTATTTTTGGCAGTTTTTTAGGGCCTAAACTTCCAAAGCCGTTTTGAGGCCCTAAACGACATTTTATTTGGCAAAATTATTTTAGTGATTGCTTTATCAATCACATTTGCAGTCGTAATTCTTGGAGAAATCTTTCCAATGAGGTATCATACGTGTCAAACAGAGATAATATGACCAAGTTATGACCCCGGGAAGTTGGCTGCCCAACTAACCCGAACGGGGCCCATAAACTCTTGGTGTTACATCTCCTCGAGTTAGGGTTTTGGTTGTTTAGGGTTTTCTCTTATTGTTCGATTATTTAAAAAAGGCCCTTGAGACTCATTGTAACTCAATTCACAGGGATGTAGCTGCCACAACTCTTCTCAAAGATAATCTACCATCGCCCGAGCTATCTTATTTCCATTTTGTTTGTAAGCATAGTTCAACATTTTTCTATTAATGAAATGACTTGTTTTTCTGTTGCATGTATGCTTTTATGATTATATCTATAACTTGTTGCATTCATGTTTAAGTTTGGATCAGTGGTATCAGAGCAGTCTTCTCTTTCTCTGTTTTTCTTTGCATGTCCCCAACGAGGTCAGGGTATAAGGAGTTAAGGCTCGATCTAGTTGAACCATTGCAGGATCAACCTCGTAAAACCTGACCTCCCATGGCAGAAGAAAAGAAAGATGAGGCGGCAGGAGATCCTTTCCAAATGTTGCTCATGTAAGCCCTCGAGCAACAGAGGGACGCGATGATGGATAACTTTGCCCAAATCCTTCAACAACTACCCGCAGGCGATGCATCTTCATCTAGCAACCACTCTAGAGGTGCCACTCCTTTTAAGGTACAAGTTAACTTCGATATTCCCATATTCGAAGGCCTAATAGATTAAAATTCCATAGATAAATGGTTAAATCTATTGGAAATATATTTTTCAATTCATGAATTTTCCAATGGGGAAGAGATTACGCTTTCACTTCTCAAATCCACCCCACATGTCAAGGACTAGTGGGAAACCTACTATGAAAAAAATGACAAGAGTGAACCCTTGTTGTTTTTAGTTTCACCCATTTGAAATTCTTTTCGAGACACCATCAAGGAATAGTATTACCCTATCAAGAGCTATGAAGATAAATACATAAAGTGGACCACGCTACAATAGGGAAGGGACCAAGATGTGTTATAGTTCACAAATACTTTCCATATCCTTCACAAGAATATGAGTATCAAGGATACTGACCAACATTGGTGCTCAAGTACCGCGGTTGTCTACACAAGTACATCCAGGACGAGATGGAGTTTTTGGACATTTCCTTGCTCGGCACAGTGTATTAGTACATAGTAACGATTGAGTAGAAGTTTAAACGGAAGAAGTGGGACTTTGTATCTACAAATCCAAATCAAGGAAAATGCACCCCCAAACAATAGAACAAGGGGCCAAGCCAAGGCGGGGCTACCCAGGACAACCTGCTGAAGCCGCAAGCAAATAACAACACCACGAAGATGAATTCAATAAGACCTCCACTCACAATACAAGTGAGTGTCAGGCCAAGAAGTCACTGGTGGCCAAACTGAAGGCTTCCAAATCAAACGCAGGTTCTGACTCTGAATCAAAACCCGATAAGGGGATTGACAAAGGGAAGGATATCATTGATGTGGATCCTAGTGCCACTGTGGCCACAACAAAGATCTAGAAAATTGATCTTGGAGATCCAGAGGAGAGGGAATGCCTCTTCCACTCACATATGTGGGTGAAGGGTTCTCCATTGTAGTTCATTATCGACATCAGGAGCGAAAAGAGCCTCATTTTAGCAAAAGTCAAGAAGTGGCTGGGCCTAAAGACCACACCACATCCACAACCATACACCATCGGGTGGCTTCACCAAGGATGAGATCTTCGTGTCATCCAACAATGTTGCCTTCCCTACAACATCAAGCCCTTCATGGATGAGGTACTATGTGAAATTACTCCTCTTGAATTTTATGATGTATTTTTAGGACAACCATACTTGTGGAAGCAACATGTTGTATATGAGTCTAGACCTCTCTCTGTGATTATTACTTTGGCTAATAAGTTGTACAGGATACTGGAGGTAGCCCCACCTACGACCATCTCTTTGATCACTGCAAAGAAATGTAGTAAGATCATTTCCCAAACCAGGAAATTTGTTTTCCTTATGATTCGCCCCCAAGGAAAGAAGAAGGTTGTGGCCATGGCTTCTAGTCAGTGCTCCTCTGCAAAACAACAGTAGATGGACAAGGTCATGGAGGAGTATAGGGATATTTTCTCCTCACCCATGGGGCTACCTCTGCACTATCACGTCAATCACTCCATCGATATGACCCCGGGCATGTCGCTTCCCATTGGAATGATCTATTGATGCTTTGTTCTACAGAACGATGAGATCAAGAGGAAGATTCGTGAATTACTACAGAAAGGGCACATCAGGCCAAGCTTATCACCCGATGGGAGCCCAATTGTATTGGTATAGAAGAAGGATGGGACCTGGAGGCTCTGTATTGACTATTAGATGTTGAAAAAGATCACTATCTGGAATAGGTACCCAATCCCACGGATTGGTGACCTTCTAGACTAGCTGAAGGGGGCCAAATATTTCAGCAAGATTGACTTGAAGTCAGGTTATCACCTGGTCCCTATCAAACCCTCCAATGTGTGGAAAACTGCCTTCAAATCCAAGGAGGGCCTTTTCAAATTGTTGGTCATGCCATTCAGATTGACGAATGCACCTACAACATTCATGAGACTGATTGATGACATTTTGTAGCCCTTCACCAATGCATTCGTGGTGGTGTATTTAGATGACATCTTGATCTTCATCCAGAGTTGGGAAGAGCACCTCCACCATATTTGACAGGTCCTTCAAACCCTTCAATAACACAATTTGTGTGTAAACTTGGAGAAATGCACCTTTGGCCTGACCGAGGTTCACAATATCTAGGGTACATCATTGATGAGCAAAGTGTACATTTGGACCCATCCAAGATATAAATCATTCGGGATTGGCCAGACCCAACCACTCTAACATAGCTCTGTAACTTTTTGGGTCTTGCCAATTTCTACCATAGGTTTGTGTTGGGGTTCTCTCATACCACTTTGCCTTTAAGTCAAGTCACTAAGGGTAGAGCTAAAGAAAATTTATTTTGGTCAAAAACCCAACAACAAGTGTTCTCTGAGTTGAAGAACCGCCTCTGTTTTGCCCCAGTGCTCACATTACCAGACCTACAACAACTATTTGAGATTGAGACAGATGCCCTCGACTATGTTATTGGTGCGATTCTTACTCAAAATGGGCATCCAGTGGCTTACCACAGTGAGACACCTTCAGACACAGTTCAAAAGTACCCCACTTACAATAATGAAATGTAGTCCATTATGTAGGCTTGTCGTTAATGGAAGCATTATGTTATGGGGAAGGAAACGGTCATCCACATAGACCACCAGCCTCTATAGTTCATACAGACACAAGGGAAGTTGCAGAACGATCTCCATCAAAAATGGTACACCTATCTGCAACATTTCCATTTGAACATTAAGTATAAGAAGGGAAACACCAATAATTTCATCGATTTCCTTAGCCAACCACAGTTCATGGCGCTAATCACTGTGCTCGATTCCATGTAGGTACCATACATTGGGGTGGCCACATGTTTACAAGAGCGATCCATAATTCGGCAGCATATGCCAAACACTCTTGGAAGGGAAGCAAGTTCCAAATTTTCACCTTCATGATGCACTGTTATGCCACTTGGGACACATATGTGTTCCTTCAAGTGAGCATGCCAAGATGATTTGGGAGGAACACTACAATCGGGTCTCTAGACATTTTAGAGTAGAGAAAATAGTGGCAGTATAGCAGAAGCATTTTTGTTGGACGAAACTTCGTCAGGATGTTGGGAAGTACTTAGATCCTGCACTGCCTATGTCGTTTCCAAATAACCCATCAAGAAGCAAGGCCTGTATACTCCTAGTTGGCCTTGGGAATTTATATCCATGGATTATATATCGGGCCTTCCTTCTGCTAAGCACGACAATGATTGCATTTTTGTGGTCGTTGACAAATTCTCTAAGATGGCCATCATGGCGGCCTGCAAGAAGAGTATCATAGTAGAGGCCACTACTAAGCTCTTATTTGAGCGAGTGTGGGTACACTTTGGGATCCCACAATCCATTATCTCAAATCGGGACAACATATTCCTGAGTGCATTTTGGTCAATTCTCTGGTCGATGTTGGATACAAAACTTACTAAGTCCACGACTTTCCATCCCCAAATTGATGGCCGAAAAGAGGTCATCAATAGGATGATTGTACACATTATGCACAAGTAAAACTCGAAGCATACAGACACATGGGACAAAATTCTCCCCTATGTCCAACAAAGCTACAACAGAGCTCTCCACAGCTCAATAGGCCACAACCTCTTTCAGGTAGGGCTAGGATTTCAACCATTATGCCCCATTGATGTGGCCATACCATTTGCAACCACTCAAGTAGATTTGGCTCATGTGAAATCCAAAGTTGAGAGGGCAAAAATCTTCATTGAGTGCATTCAACACATCCACAAATAGGTCCATGATTTATTGGACAAAACCAATGCTAAGTAAAGCAATGCCATGATCAACATCGATTTTCTCACAAGTTCTAGGTGGGTGACAAAGTTTGGCTTCATTTGCAGAAGGAGCACCTTACTAAGCCCCACCGCAAGCTTCTCCTGCTCCGATATGGAGCATACACCATCACCAAGTTCATTGGTGACAATTCCTTTGAGCTCAACATCCCATCATTCTTTGGTCTGCACCTAGTGTTCAAGGTAGATTGCCTTCGGCCATACTTTCCACCATTGTTGGACACATTTGACATTGCAAAACATCTCACACCAACAGAGCTCAACCTGGACTGCATGGAACAGGCCACAACTGATCATATCATGGACACACAGATCAACAACACTAAAAAATAGAGGATATAGCTATATCGAGTTGTCAAAGTAGGCCAACTCCTTCACCAGGGCAAGTGGTTCACCGGGGACCAGGTTCAACAAAATTTTCCTCACCTCATGGAGGCTCTACACGCAATGGGGACCATTACTTCCTAAGGGGGGAGGAATGATCTAGGTGGATATTGGTGGCCACCCACCTATTCCACCTAGACCCCCTAGTCAGTTTCATCTGTTTCCTTAGCACAATTTACTATTTTTGGCAATTTTCGAGTCCTGAAGTTATGGAGCCATTTTGAGGCCCTAAATGACGTTTTTTTTGAAAAATTACTTTGGTGATTGTAAGGAAATCACATTAGTGGTTCTAGTCCCCAGAGATATATTTCCAATGAGATATCATACGTGTCAAATGGAGATAATATCACCAAGTTAGGACCCCGAGAAGTTGGTAGCCCAACTAACCCCAACGAGGCCCATAAACTCTTGGTGTTACATCTCCTTATGTTAGGGTTTTGGTTGTTTATGGTTTTCTCTTATTGTTTAATAATAAAAAGACCCTTGAGCCTCATTGTAACTCAGTTCAAAGGCATGTAGCTGCCACATCTCTTATCAGAGATAAGCTACCATCACCCAAGCTATCTTATTTCCATTCCGTTTATAAGCATAGTTCAATATTTTTCTATTAATGAAATGAAATGTTTTTCTGTTGCATATCTATGTTTATGATTGTATCTATAAGTTGTTACGTTCCTGTTTAAGTTTGGATCACCATCAAAAGTAGGAGGCTTGGCTTTCTTAAACGCCTCTGGAAAGTACCCCCTCTCACTCCTCCTATAAAGATAATGGTATTGATGGTGATGATGTCTCTTGGAAGTAGAAATAGAATGAAATCCACAAGTACTAGTTGTCCTTTCAGGTGCATCCAAGAGTTTTCCACTCTTCACTGTATCATCCTTGTCCATCCTATACCTTTTCTAAGCCCTGCTTCCATCTCCCACATTAGTCCTTTATTCTAATTTGTCTCCATGATTGATCCCTAATTGTCTCTGCTTATGCAAATCTTAAAGGCTCTAGAGGATGAATGCATTAACCTCAGCTCACTTTTCTTTAGCTTTCATAAGCCTTTCCTATGCTTCAATCAACCTCTCATTATCTTCCTTGTAACTTACTATTTATGTCTTCAAGATTCTCAGTGTATTTGCTAGATCAAGAGAGTCTCCCTCTCCTTGTTGCTGAAATGATTTCTCCTATCCCACTAATGTCTCTTATGGCCTGCATGGAGAGTCATATGAACAATATTCAACTATTATTCTCTTCATCCTTAGTCTTCCATTTCCTTATAAACATACCATGTCAGATAAACCAAATAGAAGACATAATCAAAATCATACCTCAATGTATCTCAGGGGAGGGCATTACATCTCCACAAGTTAGTCCAAATTAGTAGGATACATAATCATATCAAGAATTTAATTATCATTCAAGCAACCACAATGAAAATAATGATCATGCATATGACCGCAATGCACATAACAACAATTAACTATCTTGCATGAATAACTTATTCCTGTGCATATGACTACACTAATTAACTAGCATCTATCATGCATATAACCACAATAGAAATATTATGATTGGCATGCATGTGACTGCAATGCATATAACAACAATTAACTATCATGCATGCATGCCAAACATATATAACTATGTGACAACCTACTTTTACCCTGAGATCCAATGTTGCAACCTTGCTCTGATACCACTCTATAACACCCCACCCCGCATTTACCCGCTTTTATAAGCTCACCAGGGTAAACATGAGATAAGAGTTACTATGCATGACCCAACAACCAAGTTATAGTTATGGAAGTGGGGTCTACCATTTTGAATCTCACTACAACCTCCCAGGAACATTTGATCACCCAAATGTCAGACAACATCCATTGATGATCTTTCCATGAGTTGGAACTATCTTTTTCCCAAACTTTACAACCCATTCGCACACATGCCAAGTGGTCTATGTGGCCAGAAGGCTCCATCCACATGCACAAGCCATCCTCAGTGTGACTACAACTGAAAGTCCTCAATTTTGTGCCTAGAGCCATGAATTTAGTGCCTAATTTTGAGTTCTAGGGCACAAGCCACTACTTGGAAATTTCCAAAATCCAGTCTAAGATAATCAAAAGTATACCCAATCTACGTTAAGGCTCAGAAATTTCCCAAACATGCCAAACACATGATAAACATTTAGACAAACACATGACTAACATAATAGCTATAGGTCATGAATGCATATATATTCATTGTTTCCTTAGTTTCATCAGAGAATCCCCAAGAAGGCTTGCTTCCCTCTCAAACTAGCCACAACAACACTTGTTAGCTCATACATTCATGTAACCATTCAATAACTTATCGAATCATGAGCAAGATCCATAACAAGAGCACATCATTTAACCATTCCTATAACCAGTCATAAAATCAACACAATAACCCATACATGTGCTCATTGATCTCAATGAGAAATAACATATAATAATATATGCATAAATCCAACCAATTCAGGGACTTCCACGTACCACCCGAACATAGATTGGGTTGAACAAAATATCTCTTTCATCCAATCACCACCATTCCATATTCCAAACATGAATGTGGGATCACATGGGATAAACCAAAATAGAATAACCAGGGTTTCCAAAGGCTAAACCACCTCAACCCTCAACCACAATGATTTCACCTAAACCAATCCAGAAATCACCAAAACTAAAAAATATTGGATGACTCAGACTTTCTTCACTTTTTCCAAAGGAATTTCCTTGTCACCACCCATCTGTCAAGAGTTATAGGAGAAAACCAGCTCCACCCTCAACCCTTGGGAATTTTCCTGAGACCACCTCAACCAAGATCCAAAATCTACCGACAGTCCAAGGCTTAACCAAAATAGGGAACCCACTACATCAAGGCTATCCAGGAAATGGAAAAGGCAAGGATGTACACCACCATCAATCTAGGGAAATCCCATGCAATGAAAACAACATAAATAATAAACTAATGCATAGACCATGCATCAAACCCCAACATGCTAAATCACAAATGAACACTGTTACCTGAATATCCACAACTATTTTCTGACCTAGCTTGTTGTTATCCATACTTCCCCTTGTGCCCTCTTACTTGCTCCTTGCTTTCTTGCTCCCTTCTATCCAAGTGCTCTCCCTCTCCTCTTGGAGTTTGATTTCTTCCTTGGCAAAACTAAGTTGTTAAAGATGGAAACTGATCAAAAGTTATCAATTATTTATTAGATTCCTTTTTATCATTGATTTATGGTGTCTCTTCCTTTGCCTTTTGTCTTTTCTTTCATTTCCTTTATTTTCTCTTTTATTTCCCTTGCATGCATATTCTTGTCTCTTCGTCTTCCTTTTCTCCTATTTTATTTTATTTATTGTATTAATTGCCATTTATTTCCCTTTGCCTTTTTCCAATGCCAATGCAATTTCCATAGCCATTAATTAACGACAAGTGACCCCTAATGTTATGTTTTCCCCCGTTCAACTTGGAATATGTGTCTCATGACCTTGGTTTAATTTTATTTACATGGAAACTTAACCCAAGGTTGTTACAAAAACAAACAGGGACAAATAGATCCTTCAAGGAAAAGTTAACTCATTTCCTTGTTTCTTCATAATCTATTCAAAATTGGCATACAAATTGATGTAGGTATTTTTATAACACATATGAGAAACTTATATGTTTGAATATTTCATGACCCCTTTTTCTAGTGTTTTAATGTAGCACTTCTTTTGGTCAAATAAGACCCCAACTAAACTCTCTTGGAAGGGTCATCTAGAAAAGAATTAGTAGATTATAAAGAAAATATATAAAAAGTAGTTTAGAAAAAAAAATAGAAATACTATAATATATTAAAAAAATGAGAATAATTTGACATACACAGTAGAGATATCGCTTGCAGGAAACGATCTTTATAATTCCAATGGTGAAACACTAGCGAAGTGTAAAAACAGATAAGTAATGAAAAACTTATTTGTATTGAAGGTTGAAATCCAAGCAACTAATAGAGGTAAATTTGTGTTGTAGACACCACCACTAACTAGGTTATGATACCACTAGGGTGAATAATTAATGTTAAATACTCAAGATAGTATCTCCACCTCATAACAAGAAGGTTATTAACCAGGTGTCTCGCTACTGATTTTTATTTTTATTTATTTTTATTGCAGACATAGAAGTTGTTTGGAACATATAATACCTACCCCACACAACACAAGGACAATTTCTTGCTTTGTTCAATAATTCCTCTTAAATTCCTCCCTCCACTACTATTCAGTGTATGTATAGAAAGGTTGAAGTTGTCATCCATTAAACTCCGACACGATTTTCATGGTTTTCAACTTTTCTCATAGTTCTTATGGATTCCTTTCATTATTTTTCCATCACATAGTTTGGAAACCTTCTTTCTCAGTAAAAACTTTATTTTTCCCTTCTCAATCCTCTTCAAGAACTGTATTCTTCCTCCCATTCAAATTCCTCGCTTTTCATGAGTAAAAAATATTATTTAATAGAGTCCTAAACCCACTTTGATTTCATTCCAAGAATGTGGAGGATAAGATTTCAATAATGTAGGGGATAAGTTTCCAAGATTGTGCCAATATGTATGGTCTCAAATATCAATGGTAGAAAATAGCATATGCTAAGAAGGAGCAGAGGTGCCTTATTGCATTCTTTCCATTTTAGCACACTAGTGTGTTATGTCTATTTTGGTGCACCTATGCTCTTTGTATAATTAGGAATATCTCTTTTTCCTATTGAAGGGTGAATACTTATGATGTCTTCATGCACTAGATCATAATGAGGTTCAATGCTTTGAATCATGTTTTGAGCACCAATGTTTCATCTCTAGTTTGGAGCACTAGTGTTTTTCTTCTCATATTTTGCATTGTCATATAATCCTTAGGTATATCAACAATGTTCCTTTACCATCATTGAACTAATATGTCATAATGTTCTCATACCAACATTGCACAAATGTGTCATGTTTTGTATTAGTGTGCTATGAACCAAACATCCACAAAAACTTTTTCCTACTAAGTAAAACATCCAAACATCCACAAAAACTTTTTCCTACTAAAAAACATCCAAACATCCACAAAAACTTTTTCCTACTAAGTAAAACATCCAAACATCCACAAAACCTTTTTCCTACTAAGTAAAACATCCAAGAATTCGTCCAAAAAAACCTTTACATAAAACTCCATATTCATTTGTGGAGGTTGTACAAAAGGAATTTTTTTCTTTTCTTTTTAATTATACCCATACATTAATTGAAAAACCATTTTTTCCCTTAATAATGACCTTTTGTTATTTTCTTTCATAAAATGAAAAAAACTAGTTATTATACCTGCCACAGCCATGGTTTAACATTGTGAATTCAATTTTTGTTATTTGTTATTATTTAAATTTATTTATTTGTAAGGTAATTGGTTGAGGTCTTATTATGGATTATCTAGCAACTTCCATAACTATTAGTTACTAATTTTTCTGGTTTTTTTTGTTCTATTTTTTCCCCTTTTCTATTATTTCCATTTTCATGAATTATAGCTTTTTCTCCCTATTTTCAATTTAAGATGATAAATTTTAAAGAGCAAAAAATAATTAAAAGATTTTCCAAATATTTATTTATTTATAGTTTTATTACTTTTTAATTTGACTATATTTTTTTGGGTTTTTTTTTATGGCTTTTGTTTTTCTCTATTTTCAATTCCAATTCTATTAATCATAATTTTTTCCTTGTTAATTTATAAATTGACTATATTTTTTTTCCCTTCACCTTTCTATAATTTTCTTTCCCTTGAAGCAATAACTATACGATAAGACTTCCATTTCAATGAATATAATTAAAATATAAAAACTCAATTCTAAAAATAAGAAATTAATAAATTTAAAATAGAATTTGAGTGTAGTTTTCTCTAGTTATCTTATATATACACATCTCATTCTTCATTATACTTAAATCTTAAAGCCCTCTTGTCATTATGACAACTTGTGAAGTTACAATTAGCAATGTGATTGTTGTGATTATTGTATTATTATTATTATTCAACATAGTTGTTATAGTTGTTATAAGTGAGGTGACATTATTTTATTTTTTTAATTTAGAACTAAATATTTAAGATATTCATATTTTTATTTATATCTCTATGTTGTATGTTTAAAAAAATTAACATAATTCATATTTTCATCCATATTGATGAGGATTTAAATGTGCCATGGTGCGGTTATTTCAGCTGAAATGTCTCCTCCTCTACCATTCCAAAATTGTGAAGTAGTAGATTCCTACAAAAATTGTCCTATAGACACATCATGCATTACAAATCAATATGATATCATTTTGTGCTACACAAGTTGACCTCGACAAGCTCACCTCTCTTAGTACTATAATAGCTACGGCTATTTGTTGGGCATTAATATAAGTATTTTTTTTGTAAGTCAACATTCTATTCATTTAGAAAAAAAAGAAGAGATATACATCTGATACTTCAAAAAGCATGTGGTCTCACCTTGATCGGGTTTGTTGACCAAAATTTGCAGAAGGTGGAAAAATTACAAAAGAGATGCCAATAACAGTGTCCATAAACGAGAGGGTCGTAGGCTCCAATAGACGAACAAAACATAAAGAGAATTAGAGGACATACTAATCGTCTGAGGTGGCAGAAGCTATGTTATCTAGAGTAGTTCCTGGAGGAGGCGGAGAATGGAAGTTGCACTGAACACGCCCTTCCAAGTGTTCCATCTGATTCTCCAGCTTTTCCACTTTCTTTGCTAGATTCTTTTGTCCCCGCCAAACTACCACCACTCACTCCCTGAACTTGCACTATAAGTAATGCATGTGATCCAATGTTTCTATTAGCGCGTTGTGCTTTTCCCGACTGATTCATTCCGCCGCATCTACCTAGTCCACCAAGGATTGGATTAGGCCTTGACATTTTTCCAAGCAACAGTGCTGCAATCCCTATGGGTCTGAGGAGTCATAACAGCCATTGTTTTGAGTTGCATGAGCTCTTTTGCACCCACCACTCCTCCGAGAGCCAAGAGTCTGAGTATTGCTACTAATGTGCGATCTCTTTATGCTACCACTGCCGCCATGTTAAGTCAAGTACCCCCAACTCCTACCAACTCCTTAGGAGGTCAAGTGTCACCCACCATGAATTCCGCCACCTCGCCCTCCACATGCTCCATTCCCTGCACCCTGAGCCCTACCCACCGGTTTTCTCCCACTTCCATCCACCATGGTTGCCAATGCAAGGGCCTCCCCCTCCCTGTCCTTAGCTTCATCGGGAGGATAGACTGCCCGCGTCAAGGATTAAGGCACATTTTCCGCCACCCAAGCACGCCCAATTCGATCGAGGGTGCTTCCCCATTTGCTAAATTGAATTGCTCCTCACCCATCCACCACATATAATTCAAGGTTCCTCATCTGCTCCAACTCGCGATGGTAGTTCCTCTACTCCACTCGTATGTCTGCCCAGAACGGGTTCGCGAAGAAGGTGGAAGCAGGAGTATATTGTCCTCATCTTATAGAACCCATATAGAATTATGTCAACTGTGAGATAGGGTCACTCCCTTGGAGCCCGAGGAGTCCACTTGACTATCGCCACGAACAACACCTTCACATTCCCAGCCACACCAGTCACTCCACTGTATAGAGTCGGCTACCAGGAGGACGACTGTCCTCCAAAAGCATGGCTTAATGGTTTAAGCCATGCATGTTTTTTTATATGACCAACTGTTGAGAGAACGTTTTGGATTAATATGAGGGATATATTCAACACATGAGCAGTGGATTTGACCCCACACGAAAACAAAAATTTAACATAGATTATGACATGATTGAGGTAATTCCACTTTTTATTTACACAATATTAATTTTGATTATTTCTTAAGGAATTTTATTTATATTTGGTAATAAATAAATATAAAATAAGTATAAAGAGATATGGTAAATCAATAAAAATATAAAAAAGAAGATTATAAATCAAAATCTAATTATATACTAACTCTATGGGCTAACTACCATGATAAATAAATAAAAATATAAATAAACTAAAAGTATGATAAATAAATAAAATCTATTTTATTATTTTCTTCCATAAACCTTTTTATATTTACTAACACTCAAAAAAGAGGTTTCATTTAGGTGAAGCTTATGGGCCAAATTATTATTAATACCATATAAAAAAAATATTATTAAATCCTAATATTAATATTATTATTATTATTAAATCTAATAAAATTTGTTGAAAACGTAAAGTTGTGTTACTCTTTTTTGTGAGAAATGCCTCCGAAAAATTTACAATTTCAATTTTCCGGCCGAAACAAAAAAAAAATAAATAAATAAAAATAATAAAATAATAATAATAATAATAAATAAATAAATAAATTTCTCAGCCAAATTTTCTAAAGTTATTTGGTCGAACTATTTAACCAAAGTTCAGATGAACTTTTGGCCGTTTAGACTAACTTCAGCCATTAAACAGAATTTTTGTCGAGGTTGAAAAAATCAACAAAAAAATAGTTCGGTCGAATAAATGATTCATTCGAACTATTTATTCTGCCGAAATTTTTTTTATATATACGATGGACCAAACCCTATTGTGAAGTTTTCTGCTCTGTTGATTTTTCATTATGTGCTTTCGAAAGTTGTGAGGTTTGTTATTGAATTTTATTGCTCTATTAATCTAAGTCGAAGCCTTGTCAAGCGTTGTGAGGTTGTTTGAGCTGAAGCTCGGCTAGCTCTGTTGATTTTTCATTTTGTGTTGTTGAGGGTTGTGAGGTTCATTATTGAAATTTATTGCTCTGTTGATTTTAGCCAAAGCTCTGCCGAGCACTATGAGATATGTTCGAAATTTAAATTTCTTGTTTACAAGTTTAATTGGATTTTTTTATAATGTTTTTAGTTTTTTTGTAGCTTGGCGCCAGAGGAATTGGTTGGTTGCACTCGTCACTGGAAGCTTTCTCAGCCTCCTCATCTAGCCTCATCGTCCGAGCTAGGTAAGTTTGAACTCATTTATAGTTCATAGATTATTTTTTTTGGAGCAAAAGTGATTGTTGAACACCTATCCATTGATGTTGTTCATTAAAATCATTGCCAAAACTTAAAACTCATTTACCATTCATCCATTTTCAAAGGGTGAGCATCGATTAATGAGTATTAATGGATATCTTATTAGCATATCCATTTTCAATGATTTACTATAAAAAAATATAGTTCATTGATTTTCTTACCACATGACTAACCTTCCTTACCATAGGCGCTTACAACCTACCACATGAATGACTATCTACCACATGTAAATGGCCCAGAACTAAGAATTAATGCCTGTAACTAATAACTAATAGGGAGGCATACATAAGCATAAGTTTCATTTATCGAGAATGGCCTCATAACACTTGTTGAACAACTTGGTGTAGTCCTTGTTGTCCCAGATATGTAGAATGTGCTTTCGTTCATACATCCAAATAAAATAATATTCATTAAACATATAATGCACCCAAAAACCATAACATATAAAATCCATGCCAATATGACTCAATAATTTACCTGTTATCTATGGAGTTTTATTGCAAATAAATTTGTTGGGTACGCATCTTCATAAAGAATGCATCTCCTGAAAGAACGACCTCAAACATGTGTCCGTTTATGTATTTTATACCCGATACGACAATCATGCGCTAAAAATAAAGTTAATCAATATCCAAATATATATAATATGCTTTGAAATATATATTTAGAATGATTATTAAGGTAGCCAAATGGGAATAGTGGGGAGAGTGGATGCAGTTGCGATAACATGAGGGAGATCAAAATTGATGGCAGGGATATGAGTATATACACCCACTATTTGACTAAACACTTTTCTGTGCCCTGTAACTAATAACTAATAACCAATACGTTTGTAACTAATAATTAATAACTAATATGTTTCACTTCGGTATGCCCCAACTAAGCTTTATGTATGTATGCCCAGAACTAAGCTGTAGAGAAAGAGAACAAATTTTCCCATTCACAAATCCTCGTATTGATAATCACAACATAGAGCCTAGGAATGTATGGCTGCTCTATGTATTTGTGCATTAGGATCTAATTGACCAAAACATGGTCATAACATGTGGTTTGCATAGTATTGTACGATTCTGTTACCCAATGATTCTCAAACTCGGAAAAATTTCATGTTATGTCATGTAAAAAAAACAAACCAATTTGTGGTTTTGAATGTGCAATCACATCAATTATATAGTTGTCCATAATTTTGTTTATTCCATTAGCTGAGATACATGACACTTTTTTATGATGTAGACTCATTCTTCGATATTGGGCCTTTCCCCTTCATAGACGTCTATTAGCACTGAATCATGATTGTCAGCTACAGTGAAGTAGTTGTAGTACAATAACATCTCTCAGCTAAAAACATTACCCTGTAATATATAATGTGAACTAGTATATACATAACTCTATTGATATATATGCAATTCAGTTTGAGAGTTAGAAATAAACACGGTGAATATCAATGAAACAATGATTTATAAATATCAAATTTATTCAATATAATCTATCATGTTGTTGGTTATGAAACAAAAGTTTAATTTTATATTTCATTTAATGTATCGTTGTTCATTTTGAGCTTTCTAGTTCTTTGTTTTTATTTATTTTTTTAAATTAGAATGTGTAAGAATTTAAAAAAATGTTGTAAATGATCCATTTAACCAGGTCACTTGACAATAATAATTTCAAAGGACAGTAATATTATCAATAAATATTCCCTAAATGTTACCTCTAGCTCAGATTCCCCCAAATCAATGTTGTCACATTATCAATTTCAATCCTCTACATTATCAATTTGTTCAAGGTCACTTTTGCTTCCCTTTAGAACATGATTGCTTCATTTTTTTTTCATTATGTGTAATTCACTTCAAGCTTCCCTATTTGCTTGAAACATGGGTCTTATTAGCTTCCTAAGAAGAGGCAAAATACACTTAATTGAAGGTTCTTGTACTTGCTCTTTTCAAGTAGTAGTTTCTTTTTGAGATACAACTTTTTCATTTATATTTTGTTGGGTGCATGAGATTGAAGCTAATTAGAGTGTTGAAATTCCTTTGTCATACATTTTTGGTGTTTTAATTTTAATGTTATTGGTTTGACTAGTTCTACCTTGATTTATCTTGTATAACAACCTTGATGCGTTTTGGTAACGTACTTCCCTTGTTTTTGTTGTTACATGTTCATTTATGTTTCATTTTTCATTATGTGTAATTCATTTCAAGATTCCCTATTTGCTTGGAACATGGGTCTTATTAGCTTTCTAAGATGAGGCGGAATACACTTAATTGAAGGCTCTTGTACTTGCTATTTTCAAGTAGTAGTTTCTTTTTTAGATACATCTTTTTCATTTCTATTTTGTTGGATGCATGAGATTGAAGCTAATTAGTGTGTTGGCGTTTCTTTGTCATCTATTTTTGGTTTTTTAATTTTAATGTTATTGGGTTTCTAATTAAAGTGTTGGCATTAATTTGTCATCTATTTTTGGTGTTTTAATTTTAATGTTATTGGGTTGACTTGTTCTACCTTGATTTATCTCATAGAACTATGGTCCAAATGCACCAGAACACTCTCAAGAGAAGCCCTACAATTATCAGGAGCCCCTGCCCGATCAAAATGTTCTGTCCTGAGAATATGGGCATATGATGCAATGCCAAAGAACTAGAAATTATGCACTAACATTAATGCTACTATCGTATCCCCATCTTTCAGCACACAACATTTTAATTAGAAAAATGAGAAATTTGATCAACGAAGAGGATGCCAATGAAAAATATGATAATAGCGTAGCCATTGAACAACCTTGATGCTTCTTGGTAACACGTTTTCCCTTCTTCTATTGTTATATGTTCATTTATGTTTCCCTTTTCATTATGTGTAATTCACTTTGCTTCCCTATTTTCTTGGAAAATGGGTCTTATTAGCTTCCTAAGACGAGGCTGAATACACTTAATTTAAAGTTTTTGTACTTTCTCTTTTCAAGTAGTATCTTTTCAAGATACATATTTTTCAAATCTATTTTATTGGGTGCATGAGATTGAAGCTAATTAGAGTGTTGGAATTGCTTTTTCATATATTTTTTATGTTTTAATTTTAATATTATTTAGTTTCTAATTAGAGTGTTGGCATTTCTTTGTCATCTATTTTTGGTGTTTTAATTTTAATGTTATTGAGTTGACTTGTTCTACCTTGATTTATCTTGTGGAACAAACTTGATGCTTATTGGTAACATATTTTCTTTGCTTATGTTGTTATATGTTCATTTATGTTTCATTTTTCATTATGTGTAATTTATTTTGCTTTCCTATTTGCTTGGAACATGGTTCTTATTAGTGTCCTAAGACGAGGCATAATACATTTAATTGAAGGTTCTTGAACTTGCTTTTTTAGAGTAGTAGTTTCTTTTTTAGATACATCTTTTTCATTTCTATTTTGTTGGGTGCATGAAATTGAAGCTAATTAGACTGTTGGCATTTATTTAACATATATTTTTGGTGTTTTAATTTTAATGTTATTCCGTTGCTAATTAGAGTGTTGGCATTGATTTTTCATCCATATTTGGTGTTTTAATTTCAATGTTATTGGGTTGACTTGTTCTCCCTTGATTTATCTTGTAGAACAACTTTGATGCTTCTCAGTAACATATTTTCTTTACTTATGTTGTTATATGTTCATTTGTGTTTCCTTTTTCATTATGTGTAATTCACTTCAAGCTTCCTTATTTTCTTGGAACATGGGTCTTATTAGCGTTCTAAAATGAGGCAAAATATACTTAATTGAAGGTTCGTGTACTTGCTCTTTTCAAGTAGTAGTTTCTTTTTGAGATACATCTTTTTCATTTCTATTTCTTTGGGTGCATGAGATTGAAGCTAATTAGAGTGTTTGCATTGCTTTGTCATCTATTTTTGTTGTTTTAATTTTAATGTTATTGGGTTGACTTGTTCTACCTTGATTTATTTCGTAGAACAACCTTGATGCTTCTTGGTAACATACTTTCCTTGCTTTTGTTGTTATATGTTCATTTATGTTCCTTTTTTATTATGTGTAATTCACTTCAAGCTTCCCTATTTTCTTGGAACATGGATCTTATTAGCTTCCTAAGATGATGTAGAAAGCACTTAATTGAAGGTTCTTGTACTTACTATTTTCAAGAAGTAGTTTATTTTTGAGATACATCTTTTTCATTTCTATTTTGTTGGGTGCATGAGATTGAAGCTAATTATTCAGAGATATCATTTCTCACAGCAAGATTACGGAAAACATATATTTTATTTATATAAGGACGTTCTCATACATAAGGAAATTCTTTTTCCTCAGGTTGATTGCTGCAACATTTAGTAGATATATGTTAGCCGAAGCATAACAAATCTACAGGCTACCTGGCATGCAAGCAGACTGAGTCTAAAATATTTATGTCCCAACTATCAAACTTCTCTAATGATCCGGCCACTTTAAGTTCACACCAGCGTCAAGCACTGATGCGCAGGCTTCTCGAATCACCTATAGACTTTGAACTCAGCTCGTGGTGCAAGCAGATCAGACAGATTGTCCGCAGATGCAGAGCAGGAGCGAAATTCGACTCAAACTCTATAATCCCCAATACCCAATTCTCCGAATGAGTCTTACTTCACAACCTTCATTTATTTATAAGGTTGGAAGGGAACAAACATCTGTGAATCCACTTTGCACAGACTAATGACTCAAAAGATAATTTACCAAAAGCTAGATTCGGGCATGGGAGGATTGTCCCATGTTATCCCGTCCCTTCTCCTTTTACGGATAGCCAGTGGCATGTGGGGACTGAATCTATGACACAAAATGACAACTAAAGGATAGAAAGAAGAGATACGCAGATCTCATTATTGTACTAAAGATTACACTATGGATATTCCAGAGCAAGGGAATCCACGAAAGCTTGTCCAACACCATCGTCGGTTGGAAAGACTACACCTTTAGAGTACAAAGTACTCTATCTGGGGATGAGAATAATGTTGATAGCCAAATCTTTCAATTAGGAAATTATTGAAGTACTGCACACGAACTTCTTTCTCGGTTTCCCAAACTTGAAGATTATGTCAGTCAAGTGGCTCCAAGAAGCTGAGATTAAGGAAAGGATTTGTGTTGGGATCAATTTGCTCGTGAAAACTATCATAACTTTTACTGCTAGAGATGCTCCTTACTTTGTAGTGATTTGTTACGAACCATTGTACATGGCCACATCTTTGCATGCTTTGAAGAAAAGAGAGGTCTTCAATATTAGCTATATTCTCAACAAATTTGTATACTATTCCATTCATGTGAGCTCTGGGTTCACTAAATCCCGGAATCTTGAGCATGTGAAGAGAGTATGGCTTTATTACAAGTGTTGATAGCCCGTAAATCTTCCACCATTCCAAGAACCAGTCTGGAGTGGGGTCATTTTGTTCTAATGCTTCTACCGTCATTCCTTCAAAATCAAAGTTGAGATGCATACAATAAAACAAGTTAGAAGCATAGTTCTGTAAATTCATACCTTCAAAAAATGCATCTCTCTGCCTATCTGTATCATAATCTTCTCTGTGAAAGTGGTTGCCAAATCTTCTGAAGGTAATGTGGCAACTTTCAATGTAATCTTCATCATCATCTCATTTTTGCAAAACATACATTATACTACCGATGTGCTCTAGGTAGTCCAATGCTTCTATGGCTTCAATATTCATTTGGTCTTTCATTGTTTTTTTCCATAAATAAGGAATCCTGATTCTGTGCCTAATCTCCTTGATAGGATACCAATATTCATCATGAACTAACAATGGGGTTTCCAACTCATATCTTACCCATCCTATAGGGGTTTCAATTTCAACATGATCTTCATATCTTCTAATGAAATTGCAATTTAAAGATAAGACTGAGTGTGCTGACAAAAATTCTCGGCTGAGCATATCAGCAAAACTGTTTTTATCTCCAGATATAAATTCTATTTCAAAAGTGTATTGGCTCAATTGCATGACCCATCGAACCATGGCTGCATCTTCAAAATCACACTTTTGAATAGCATACTTCAAAGCTTGGCAATCTATTCTAACTGTGAATTTTGTATATATTACAAAATCTTTGAATTTTTCTATCCCCAAACAGACTGCTCTTAATTCCTTTTTCATGCAGGACCAATTTAGCTGGTTTTTGGCCCACAAACCTGATGCATATTGACAAATTTCCATTTATGTTTTGCTACTATGGTTCCATTGACATAGGACTACTCCCCAACCTTCATGGCTAGCATCGATCATAATTATTTTCTCCCAATCTTCTCTGATAGGAGAAAGAGGATGAATATTTCTCACCTTTTCTTTTATTCTTTTGACTGCTTGAGTGCAGTCATCAATCCATGGAATTGGATTCTTTTGAAGTCGTTTGTTTAAAATCTTTCTTTCATGTGCACAATGCTTCAAAAACTTGGAAATATAGTTCAAACTTCCCAAAAACCTTTGTAACTGTGTTTTATCTTTGATTTCGTCTAGAAAGTGGTCTACAAAATTTATGCTCCTTTGGATGACACTATATGACCCATACTGGATATTGTAACCCAAGAAATCAATCATTGTCCTAAACAATTTCATTTTTTATTCTGATAATATAATACCCATTTCTTTGATTCTGCGCAAGAATAACTTCAAGTGTTTGATGTGGTCCTGGATATTATTAGAATGAATTAATAAATCATCAATATATTTTTTCAAGAATTCCTCCATCCCTTCAAAAGTTTCATCTATTATCCTCTGGAATGCCGAAGGAGCATTGATTAATCCAAAGGGCATTATGTTCCATTCATAATGTCCTTGAGGCACAAAGAATGCAGTCTTCCATTTGTCTTCTTCTTTGATCCTGACTGGCCAAAATCCATATTTTAAATCAAATTTGGAAAAGATTTTTGATTTGGATATCTGAGCAAGAATGGAAGATGGCTTTGGTAGAGGATATGCATCATAATCAAGAATAGCATTTAGAGGTTTATAATTTATGACTAATCTTGGCTTACCTCTGGCTATTTCTGCATGTTTATTGACATAAAAGGCAAAGCATGCAATAGGACTCTTACTTTTCCTGATGAGTCCTTTCTTCAGCAAATCTCAGATTTCTTCTTTGCAAAATTTAAGTTGTTCTTCATTCATTGCGAAAACTTTTGATCTTCTTAATTTACCACTGAAATCCTTCTTAAGTGGAAGTTCCACTTCATATTTATGCACATGCCAAAATGCATTGGGATCATCTGAACAACATTCCTTGAATTTAGCAGTGAGGTCTGTTATCTCTCTTGCATACTTGCCATTGTCCAGGTGCTCTTCTGCCTTCAAAAATTCCCTTTTTATCTCCATCTTTGCTAACAAATTTTCCATCCTTTCTATCCTCTTTAGCCGATTTGGAGAATTTGAATTTATGAATGGGAAAAATATTTCTTTGTTTCCTAAGCTGACAAAATAACCATACATGTTGCTAGTGTTGTCTAGCTTAGCTCCATGTTTACTGAAATTTTGAAAAAATGGAGTTCCAAGATACATGGCACATTCCATTCCTGGAACAATAGGGAAAACTAGATGAACTCCTGTGTCTTCTATGAGAAACACATCAATGTTTGCCTCATGCTTTGTATAGATATCACCATTGGCAGTAGTGACCTTTGGGCATGATGTTGGCCTTTGAAGATGCATGCTAACAACTGTGTCACTGACTATATTTAATCGAGGGCCAGTATCCATAAGGATTTTCCAATATTCAAAATGTTCTCTGATCCTTACTTTCATTCTTACACAATACATAACATCTCAATTCAAGATATTGCATCCAAGGCTTGGTCTATGTTCTTCCTTTTCTCCATCTGAATCATCATTCTGGTTGATTTGGGAAGAAATAGGATTATGATGGAAGGTCCAATTTTCTTCTTTTCCAGATATAGGAGGTTGTCTAGAAGTAGAAGCTCCTACTGCATAGACATTCATTAACTTTACATCCAAGTCTCTGTGGTTCTCTATACAAAGTCTTCTATTCTCTTTTACAGACTTTCTCAGTTCCTTTATTGCCTGATGAATACTAGGCAATGTTTGTGGTAGATTCTCTCCAAATTATTCATTTCTAAACTGCTTGGTTAAAGCATATACTGAGAAAAGGCTGGCAGGGGGTACATACCCTTTATTTGGAGATTTCTTTGAATTTGAAGACAAATTCTTCGAATGATCCATTAAAAAATTTATGTACATTTCTTTTATTTGTGGATCAGAGGCTGCCTGCATCTGCACAAAAAGATTTTGACTTGTTTCATCATTGTCTGTTTTCATCATTCTGACTGTGTTGCAGTTACAAACATCTGGATCACTGCAATCACATTCTCTGCATTCTGTACAATGAGGATCTCTGCAAGGCTCCTCATCAGAAGAATCATCAGAATATACATAATTTAATTCATCATTAGAATCTGTGTCAAAAGATAAAAGTTCATCACAGCTACTCGGAAGATCAAAGAAATTTATCTTTCCTTTCTTATTTCTGTATTGCACTTTCTTCTTTGATTTATCCTTTTTCTTTTCAGGGAAATTTGGAGCTCTATGGCCTTCTTTATTGAAATAGTAACATATAATTTCTTTTCCTTTAGAAAACATTTTTTGTATGTTTGTATGGTTTTTTCCTATAATGTTTTCTTTCTTTTGTTTGGCAAGGCTGGGAATTCTTTCAGGAGAATGTATGCTTTTTTCTCCATTTCCGCCCCTCTAGCTTTGTCATCTATTTTTGGTGTTTTGATTTTAATGTTATTCGGTTGACTTGTTCTGCCTTCATTTATCTCGTAGAACAACCTTAATGCTTCTTGGTAACATACTTTCCTTGCTTCTATTGTTATATGTTCATTTATGTTTCCTTTTTCATTATGTGTAATTCACTTCAAGCTTCCCTATTTACTTGGAACATGGGTCTTGTTATCTTCCTAAGATGCGGTAGAATACATGTTAATTTATGTTTCTTTTTTCCTTATGTGTAATTCACTTCAAGCTTCCCTATTTTCTTGGAACATGGGTCTTATTAGCTTCCTAAGATGAGGCTGAATAAACTTAATTGAAGGTTCTTGTACTTTCTCTTTTCAAGTAGTAGTTTCTTTTTGAGATACTTCTTTTTCATTTGTATTTTGTTAGGTGCATGAGATTGAAGCTAATTAGAGTGTTGGCATTGTGTTTTCATCTATTTTTGGTGTTTCAATTTTAATGTTATTGTTTTAATTTTAAGAAGGCAACATAGATATTAAATTTACTAGAATAAAACTATAGTTAACTATAGTTTTTAAAGAAGCATATAAATAGACCCATGTATGGCATATAAATAAACATGTATTATAGATTTAATAATAAAAAATTATTACAGTTCACAGATGTATCAAATCTAGGGTTCGAACCTGGGAAAGAACAGAGTGAGAGGGGCAGAGCTTTACAGAAGAGGTCAGATCCTGACCCGATAGATGGAAAACGAGGGGTCCATAGGGACCCCATCGTATAAACAAAGAATGCTGCACAAACAGATAGCACATGAAGGTGTGCAAATACGAGGATATGTAAAGTCAGAAAAAGGGGACAGGACCAACAAAGGATGGAAAAGGTTTGAAGGCAATGAGGATCACAATAATCAGAAGCTGAAAGGGAGAAGCCAATGCAGGGACTCTAAATAAAGATAAGAAGGAATAAGGAGACAAGTCAGAAATAGTCAACGGTAAAAAGACTCAAGGCCCATGTAAGCCTAAGGCGACAAAAACCCTAAGGGTGGTGATAACAGACCCAAACATTCAAGCCTATCGGGATCACATGATCGAACATGCACTGATCTGCAAGTTCATGGGACTCTGGCCAACAAAAAGGGCGTTGTGCCAATGGATAAAGCAGCAATGGAAACCCAAAGGTGATGTTAGACTGCACTTTGGAGCCAAAGGCTTTTTCACTGTCGTTTTCACTAATCTAGAGGATAAGGATAGAACTTTTTATGGCGGACCTTATTTCTTCGCCTCTGTGGGTCTATACATTAGGCCTTGGAAGCCCAATTTTGTGCCAGAAAAAGAAACCTTCAAGCAGGTGCCTATCTGGATTCGCCTCTTCTCCCTACCAATAGACTATTGGGGAACGACAGCTTTAAAACAAATAGGTGATAAATTGGGGACCTTCATAAAAGCTTCAGAAGCCACCTTGCTGAGAAGATACACCTCCTGTGCCAAAATCTGTGTGGAAATGGATGTGTCGGGGAAATTGCATGAGGGACTGTGGCTGGAATATAGGGATGAAGATTATTTCCAAGCTATTGATTACGAGAAAATTCCATTCCGATGCAGAAAATGTCATGAGCATGAACACTTAATCAGGGAATGCCCATTAAATAAAATTTTGGAAGACCTTAAGGTAGACAAGGCAGAGAAGAACAAGGAATTCTTCACTTGACCAAGAGCAAGACAAAGAGCAAATAGGAAAGACCGAATAAAGCAAGCACATCGCAAGGCAATACTAGCAATGCTTTTGCAGCTCTGGAGACCGAAACTGAATCAGAGGACAACAATAAGGAACAAAACACATATGAAGCAAATAGAACTACAACAGAACCTGAAACTACAACCATGGAAAAAATCCTTCAAGCACCATATTACAAAATCAAGAGGTAACAGAAGCGGCAAATGAAGACTCAGAAATGCTCACAAGTGACATCGGAAGTGATGAGATGGAACTGACGGACATACTAGAGCAAGAAGGAGTTAATCTACCAGACATGGTGGAAAATTGGAAAAAGAAGGGGATGGAACACATATCAGAAGAGGAAGTTAGGAGAATCAATGAGATACTAATAGCACGACAAAGAGAAGAAATAGAAATGCAGAGCAAGAACCTAGGCGTAGCCAAAGGGATGGGATTCCGAACCAAAGGTCTACTACAAACCTCCACAAGTTCCAAACAAAGGAAAAAAGGAGGACGCAGAACCAATCATGAGGCACTACAGGAATTGGGACAAATGCTCTTAAACTCAGGTAAGATGAAAGCTCTAGAAACTTTTTCTCTAAACTACTAAATCTTGTTTTAAAATGAAAGTCATCTCTTGGAATGCTAGGGGGCTCAATAGCCAGATGAAACAACGTCTTTTAAAGAAGAAGGTCCAAAAGAATAAACCTGATATTATATTTGTGCAAGAAACCAAATGTGCAAGTAGTACTATTCGTAATATAAGCAAGAAATTAGGCAAACATATGGAATATATGGAAACTTCCAGCAATGGATGGGAGGGAGGCTTAGTCACTCCATGGGATCTGCAAGTAATCAAAGTCTTCTCCTCAGAAGCGACCAAATCTTTCATAGCAGTAGAAGCTCATGTGGTAGGAAATTAGGAAACCTATTTATGTACTAATGTCTACGGGCCACAGAAGCTCGAAGAAAAGTTTCTTTTTATGAGAACTCTGTTTAATATGAAGCTAAGATATCCCAGGGCTAAGGCAATCATAGGAGGGGATTTCAATATGATAACCACTCTCATGGAAAAGAAAGGAGGGATAAGGAGAATAAACAAAGATTCTGAGGCTTTCTTAGACTTCATCAACACAGCTAATTTAGTGGATGTCTACCCCAAGAGCAGAGCTTACACATGGAATAACAAAAGGGGAGGTGAAAGACAAATTGCTTCTCGATTAGACAGATTTATAATCTCCGAAAGTATTCTAATGGATGGAGTTATAGTAGAATCAGATATACTCCCTAGTGGAGGGTTAGATCATTGGCCCATTTCTCTAATGGCTATTATCTAGGGCACGCCAAAAAACAAGCCATTTAGATTTGAGAAATTTTGGCTTAACCATCTGGACTTCATTCAACTTATTGAAAAATGGTGGAATGGACCAATGGGCATCAGAGGTACCAAAATGTACAGATTACAAGGAAAACTGAGATATATCAAAGACAAGATCAAAATTTGGAACAAAACAGTCTTTGGAAACATATTCAAAGAAAAAGCCAATTTAGAGGAGCAATTAGAGGAGATATACAAAGGGTGGATCACTGGGGATATTAATTTAGAAACAATAAACAAAGAAAAAATGTTGATGCAGCAATGGCAGCTTCGTTGCCAACAAGAGGAAACCCTTTGGAAACGAAAGTCACGCATTCAGTGGATTAAGGAAGGGGAACAGAACACCAAATTCTTCCATAGATCAGCAATGGACTACGGGGGGGCTAACAAAATCCTTAGTCTAAAAAATGAACAGGGAACCATTCTACAAACGCATCAAGAAATTTCAACCCTTCTTACTACGCATTTCAACGGCATAGCTCAAGAGCCAGAGGTTGATAGAATAGAGACAATTGATGAACTCATCAAATCCATCCCCAAGATAATCACCGATGAGCAAAACCTGGCTCTGACTCGAGAAATTTCTTTGGAAGAGGTGGAAGAAGCGGTAAAGGAGATGCCTAATAATAAAGCTCCTAGGCCAGATGGCTTCACCATCAATTTCTACAAGCTTTCTAGGAAATTGTTAAAACAGAGATCTGGGAAGTTGTGGAAGACTCTCGGCATTCTGCCTCTATCCTCAAGTCTCTCAACTCTACATTCATTGCCCTGATTCCGAAAGAAGAGGAAGCCAACACCCCTGCAAAATTTCGGCCTATAGCATTGTGCAATGTTATATATAAAATTATCTCCAAAGTCATAGCTAATAGAATGAAACACATTCTTTCGGGCCTCATCTTTGAAGAGCAATCTGGATATGTTAAGGGGAGACAAATTCTGGACAATATTTTACTAGCCTAAGAAATGATTCATACTCTTAAAACCAGAAAGGTGGCAGGTACAATGATGCAACTTGATATGTCAAAGGCCTGTGACAAGGTCAACTGGAGTTACCTGGAAGCAATTTTAAAAGCTTTCGGCTTTGCTAGTCAATGGATAGAGTGGATTTTAGCTCTGATCAAATCTACTAAATTCTCTATTCTGGTAAACAGGGCCCCGTCCGATCAATTCTTCCCCTCACGGGGACTCAGGCAAGGTGACCCATTATCACCATTCTTATTTGTAATCCTGATGGAAGGTTTAAGCAAACTGATTCACAGCACAAAGGAAAAAGGAAATATCAGAGGATTATAGCCCCTGCCCTCCATTCTAGCAACCACGCACCAACAATTTGTTGATGATATGATGTTACATGGCACTCCAACAGTCAAAGAAGCCTTGGGCTTCAAAAGGATCCTCAATCTCTTCAGCAAAGCTTCAGGTATGGAAATAAATCTATCTAAATCTACCATCTTCTTTTTCAATACTCATCTAGTAGTGTGAAAAAATCTTTCTACTATCCTAGGTTTCTGGAGAGGCAACCTGCCCTCAAGGTACCTGGGGGCTCCTTTAACTGATAGACCCTAGCAAAAAATCCATTGGGAAAAGATCCTTGCAAACTTTGAGAAAAGATGCCATCATTGGACCCATAGGGCTCCCAATTTTGCTGGCAGGCTAGTATTAACCAAAGCAGTCCTTCAAGCTATTCCTCAATATTTGCTCTCCATAATTCCTGACCCCAAAGGATTCCTCCAGAAAATAAGAATAATTCAAAGAACCTTCTTATGGTCAGGGAATTCAAAGAGGAAAAAGTGGGCACTAGTGGCATGGAACAAAATGTGTAAGCCCAAACAATTGGGTGGGTTAAACTTGCAAGACCCCTCCACAATCAATAGGGCCTGCGGTGCCAAGTTGTGGTGGAGATGGCTGAAGGAACCCAAGCTGCCTTGGGATAGACATTGGAAGGAAAAATACGCTCCAAGGCATAGTACCCAGCACCTGATCGGAATGCAAGAGAATCCAGAAGGCTCACCAATATGGAACCTAGCAAGTAAAAACTGACACATTATACAGGAGAATAGCTTCTGGGAAATTCAAAATGGAGAAACTGCCTTTTTTTGGGAGGATGCCTGGCAACAACTCCCCAAGCTGGAAAGGCTTGAGTTTGCAGGTCTTCAAAGAAGCTTCCAGGAGCTTGGGAGATTGACGGTGAATCGCTATTGGAATCCCAATAATAGGGACCATGAATGGAGAACTTGGGTCTTCAATGAAACAGAGTACAAGATCGATGCAAACAATGACATCAAGAACTTGCAAGCACTGCTAAACAAAAGAAGAATCAGGATTGCGGAAGACAATGACCAACTAAGGTGGGGAGAGCAAGGAGGGGGCAATTTTACGCTCAAAGAAGCTAGAAAATTCATTGAAGGTGTAGAGCATGAAGAAAAATTTAAATGGAGTAACAAAGTTTGGGATTCACAGTTCTGGCCAAAAATTAAAACCTTCCTTTGGCTCCTAATGCGCAAGAAGACTCTCACTTGGGAAAATCTCCGAAAGAAAGGGTTCTGTGGCCTATCAAGATGCCCCATGTGTGATAAGGAGGAAGAAACAATGAATCATCTCTTCAACACATGTGATTTGGCAGAAATTCTGTGGAAGTGGGTGGAAACCACTTTGCAGCAAACAGACAAAATAAAAGAATCCATTCAAGAAACCATCGAGAATTGGCGAGGCAATTTCTCCAGCAATCAAATGGTTAACATTATTTGGAAGACCATGCCAGGTTTCATTACATGGTCAATTTGGAAGGGAAGGAATAGAAGAGTTTTCTTAAACGAAACCAGAAATATAAATCACTCTATAGATATCATTACACAAAATATCAGGCAATTGGTGCTTGTCAAAGGAAAACCAGAACAAGATACTAAAGCATCAACAGGGGAAGTACAAATCTTGAAAGCTTTCAACCTAGATAAAGGAACCTTCGTATCTGTCGTGAACTGCCAACAGGAGATAAATACCACTTTAAGCATTTGGAAACAACCACCTTCAGGCTTCCTTAAACTAAATTTTGATGGTGCCTCTCAGGGAAATCCTGGTCTGCCCGGCATCGGAGGCATTCTCAGGAACAACGAAGGAGAAATTCAATACATCTATAACAGAGCCTTAGGGGAAGCAACCAATAATGAGATGGAGTTCACAGCGTTGGAACAGGGGCTAAGAATTCTTCGGAAATTACAGGTGGGTGCAGCAGTGGTTGAAGGGGACTCTCAGCTCGCAATCACAGTGGCAAGGAGGTTGTATGCGGGAGCCAAAGCAAACAAATTCATTCAGCATTGGAGATTGGCTAAGGTGACAGAGAATATTGCAGAGCATCTTCTGAGTTTGAATGGTTTACTCTTTCAGGCAGTTCGCCACAAAGCCAATTCAGTAGCGGATCATCTGGCGAATTATGGTATAGAGAACCCCACCATCATCATGGACAGTTGTTGGCAGGACGTCACCTGCCCAGAAGTACGAGACAAGTGTACTCTGCTCTCGAGGCAGGATATGGTTAACGATAGATAAGGCCCGAGGGACAGCGATCTTTGCAGGTATTGGGATATGATTATCATCAATCGTACTGAGAAGGGAATTAAGGGTCGACAGAAGAATGAAGGACAGGAAGGAAATGAGCATTCAATGCGCAAGCAGGCGAGAGTCACTCCCTTCAGCTCCATGAAGGAAAAGTATGAGTTCCGCCAGCAACCATTTAAAAGTATGGACACCTTGCACTCATCGGAGAGGTTTAAGCAGGGAAACCTTCATAACAATACTCTGATACATCATCGTAAATGTGATCCACGAAGCAAGGATAATTATGAAAGGATTTGCGGTCAGAGGATGACAAGATGGAATGCAGCAAGTGATTCACCCGCTCTCTCCCCTATATCTCCAGACCCCAGCAACACTAGAATCACGATGCATTCGTTTAATCTGCAGAAACTCATCTTCTCGGCCCTCAGAATATGGTGTTGTTCAGTGCTTAATGTTACACTAAAATTTGTCACCATGACTATCTGCAGTTAGTATGGCTCCATCAACATTCATATTATCCTCCTTGGCAAGCCTTATACCTCTACTCTCCATGTCAAACTTCAAGAAAGAGAGAAAGTCATTAAAAAACATGTTTATCTCT